>JAJDFG010000151.1:815000-914283 GCA_021039105.1 Scomber colias
CAAAATCAAAGTCTTTCAACCTAAATAAAACATATTTTTTTAACGTTGCACATCAACAAAAAAACAAAAAGTTTAAATACAAAAAATACATTTAAGCCTTACATACTGTTCAGGGTCAAATTTGAGAGCTGTAAAAACCAGACTTTGACAGACTTATGTCCTAATGTCACCCCCAGTATACAAAAATGGAAATAAAATAATATTTTCAAAAAATGTTGTGCAGCTGATATACACTTTTATATATGCAAATGTACAAGTTTAACCTGTGTTTATTAAAAAAAAATAAAATCCAAAATCAGCGTTTTAACATAGTATTCTTCATATTCTATGAAATGCCCACCTCGTCAATAAAACAGTGATTGTGAATGTCTTTTTTTCCATAAGATTAATCAAACATTTATTAATGACTGATGAGATAATTTATGATTGTGGATTGGTGTAGATTAGGTTATGCTGCACACAACTGGAACAAGCTGCCAGCAGAATTGAAATTAGCCCCAATTGTGAAGATTTTTAAATCCAGGTAAAAAACATTTCTGTTCTCCTGTGCTTATGATTGAGCTCTTTTAAAGCACATTCAATTTTAATCTTTCATTTGCACTGTATGTCTTTTTCATTTAATTATTTTATGCTGCAACCTTATATTTAATGCTCTACTCTAGTCTAGTTTTTATTTGATTTTTCTCTCTTTCGATTTTTCTGTATTTGTTATTATTATTTTGTATTATTGGTGGGTTTTTTGTTTCCAATTCTTACTGTTAAATGTTTTTTTTATGTAAAGCACATTGAGTTGCCATTGGGTATGAAATGCACTATATACTGTAAATAAAGCTGCCTTGCCTGTCCTTGCCTAGAGAACAAATTATGAGTCAGAATATAAACAGTATGCCAGGGTTAAAGGATAAGGCCGGTGATTTTCCATATTTTTCTTGTCAATAAATCTCATGAACAGAGCTAAACAAGCTGAATTGTTCCCACACACCATTGCACTGGGTACCATGTTCCTTCTCCCAAAATGCAATGGTTACAGTAGTTTGTTTAGAGACATAGTAGCACCTTGTATGGCAGACATTCCTGCACATACATAGGAATCTATGTCTTGACTTTGAGCTACATTGTGAATTGCTTTAAGGGGTACTGAGTACAATGTCAAAAGGGGTTAAATTTATTGATATCTAGAATGTTTTTCCTCCTGGGGATGTTAAAGGAAAGGTCACAAGATCACAAGAAATATTAAGACTGATCCTCTGGGTACCAGTAGTATCTACCAACAAAACAAACAGGCTAGCAGTTGTTAAAATATCTCAAATTGTAGTCCGTGTAAAGTAAGAATAAATATGTTTTCTGAGTTTGACATACCACAGAAAAGTGTGTTGTTAACCACCCTGCCAAATTTGAATGATTAAAAAAATATATGAAATTAGGCTTCAAAGTTGTGTAAAAATCAGCCTCTTTCTCTGCTCCCAAACGCTGTGGGAGTGCCCGCCGAGTTCGCTGAAACCCCGCCCCCTACCAAGTGTCACCTGTCAATCAAAGTCACCACCTCTACCAGAAACATGGACGCTATGTCTGAGAGCTTTCTGCCGCTAACTCACCGACTAGCTCATGTGCTAGCTCGGCGGCTGAACACAGAAATCTTGAAACACAGTTTGTGAAGCCTAGCTCCACAATTCAAATCTAAATGGTTGAAATGCTTTTCACACATTTTTTAGAAATACATTTATGACCTATTTAATGTGTTTAGAAGAGAATGTCTGAATTCACTTTACACAGTCTTTAAATTGAATGGATTGAAAAATAATCTCAAACATGAGCACTTTAAACTCATGTAGAGAGTGTTAATAGTGCCTGGAAATCTGACTCTGCTCATAGGTATATGGTGTGTTTAATCATTAACTCAACTTAAGCAATGCTGCCACTAAGAAAAGACATCATGAAACCCATCAGTGCCATACAGACACATTCATGATTTCCTCTAGCAACTATCACATGGAAGTCTTCTATTACCCCTGTCAGGGCTCCATCCCCCATCTCTAACCCCTCCCCCACAGCCATGTGGCATCCCTCAGAGTTTCTCTTGACTGGCCTCTTATTGATGTCTTGTTGTCGTCTTCTGATGAAAATGGATCTGTTTTTTTCCCCAGGGTCCCAGACATGTCATTCGACTCACTGGTCGCCATTCTTCCTCCACTTCACAATGAGATTTTCACAGATATGGTCCTCAGGACAGGATGGGGGTAAAATGGGATGGGATGAGGGGAGTAAGGAGAGTGAGGACAGCCTGCAGATCTCGATCAATATAGGCTGCATTAGCCACTCAGCACCCCCACTCATCCAAAAACAAATCCTCCAAACAACCTCAAATGTAAACCAATATACCTTCTCAGGCATCCTTTTCCCTTAAGCCATTTAGGACAATCTGTTTGAAGAACATAGTCATCCTGAAACTCAAGTTTAACCTTCAAGATTGCTGTGATAGATCTGAGCTGCTCTGTAACGCAATTCAAAACGTTGACATTAATTCAGCCAATACCTCTGAAAGAATGAACAAGTATCAATTTAATCTAAGCATAACTTTCCAAAGTTTTGGTACTGCTGAATCTGAAAACCTGGATGAACAAGTCCTCTAATTTAATCAACAAAATAGCTCCTTAGTGTTTATTGATTTGGGGTCTCAGTCAGCATGATTATACAGGTACGAGATTCATGACTTCCTCAACTGTCATAAATCATAGCTCCAAAAATGATTTATTTTACCATTTCTGATTTGCCACTGCTATGTGTAAGATTGGCTTAGCTTCAGGCACACACACTACTTGGGGGAATTTGGGAAACATCCTGATTTCCATTCAGGTACTTTTACCATCAAGCAGAACTGCATGGTTTACATTAGGAAATAATTGTGGTAATGGTTAAAAGAACCAACGTTTATCAGTGGGACATTGAAAGCAAACTATGGTTCCCCATGTCAAAGGGTTAGGGTTAATCAGATGCCTTATTGATCTATTCAGCACACCCTCACTTCCTTTCTTTCTTTCAACCTCCTCTACCTTTTGTTAACTGAAGTCAAACATAGGTACTCTTCTGGCAACTGATGTTGACTGTCGTTTTTCTTGGAGGACATCCCTAAAAAGTCTTGTTATGGTTGGAATTTTATTTATTTTTGTTAGTTGTCCAGGACAAATCAGCTGATGTCTTCTTGATATATCTTCACAGCATACAGCTATATATTGTAGATGGAAAGTGGTGACACATAATAATTTCCCATATTTTTACAGCATATCATCAACCCATGGGGTTATCATATCATTTATTTTCAGAGATTCTTTTATTTTTGTGGTTTTATCAGGAAATAGCTCACTTACTAAAATCACAAGTACCTTTTTTTTTTACATTTTTGTTCATGTAGTTGTAGTTGTTAACAGAACTATGTGAATTGTATAAACCCAACAGATTTAAAGGTGTTATTAGGCATAAAGTTACTTGTGGGTGAAGCCAGGCCAGCTGTATCACTATGTGTCCAGTCTTTATGCTAAGCTACAGTAGGCTATTGTCTCATATCTCATGAAGAAAGCAAACAAGCTTATGTCTCAAAACGTTAAGCTAGCCATTCAAACATGGCTAACTTGACCATTTGCTGCTAAATATACATTTGATATTTCAACAGCAGGAGTGTTTAAATGTATTTGGCATGGCTACTCATTTATATTGAAATTTTCAAACATACATTTGCTCCTCTTACAACTACCTAATCTGATTTAGTGAACTATGTCAGAGTGGAGTATGATGTACGGTAGTATTTATGCCAAGTTAAGTGGTATGATGCATTAAACATAAAATGGATAATGGAATGAGTCCAGTGGAAGATATATTGCCCTACATTCTCCCCACAGACACAGTGATTTGAAAGGAGCATGTGTCTGCTGCATGAAGCTTGCACAGTTGCCAGTCAAGGTATTATCGTATTATAAACAACTTCATTGTTTAAAATGCTGGTAATCATTCATAAGGACATGGATATTTCCTTTTGGTTTGTTTATTAGTGTGCACAATAAGCTGCTATACTTTGTTTTCATTGATTTTGTTCTGCTGTGCTTTTGTAGCCTTTTTAATCATGGTCACTTCACACAATGATTGATCAAATCACTACATTTTATTTTTACAACTTAGCACAAAGGAATTCATAATGTGATCTTCTCTCTAAAGCTTGTTTCACTTTTCAAGTACAGCATCATGAAGGTGTAAACATGTGCAGCATTATCCCCAACTACTTTGTGTTAGGTGTATCTCAACCTTAACTTTTCATGTGTATCTCAGTTATGATGTAATACATACTGAGTCTTCCAATGTTTTTTGAAAACATTTACCAAAAAAAGTGAGGTTCGGTTAGGTTAAGGCACAAAAACTCCTTGGTACAGTAAGGCTAGATAAAGATGGTGGTTTAATTTTAAAACTGCTAGATTGAAAACCTTTGTTGCCAGAGTTGCAAGAAGTATTTGGTTAGGGTTAGTTGAAGGTTGTGGTCATAGTTAAAAGAAACCAGAAAATAAACAATCTCCCATGTCAAAGTTGAACTCTTTGTTGACCATCTATATCAACCTCTTACTGACAAGATTTACATTGTCGCAACAATGCCTTATACATTCCACATTTGCTCCTGGTAGACAAGAATCATAATTCACACAGCCACTAGAGGTTTGTGTCAGTAAAATGTCATTCTTAAACATTTGAAAAAAAATGACTGATGGCTTTAATTTTGCTTGAGTAACATGCAGTATTTTTTTCATTTTCACAATTTTCTACAGCACAGCTATATGTGTGACAGTGTCTTTCCAAGAAAAATGACACAATAGGTCATAATGTTAGTTGCCCTAAAGCCATAGTAGCCTACTTATGGCCTGGAGCAGTTTAGATGATGTATATGTGAGTTGAGAGATTTCCTCATTCAGAGGTTGGATGGCTTAACTCAAACTATGCAAGAGTGGAGTTCCAACCATGAATTTGGACCAACAATTAAAAATGAACCAAAATGTAACTATGGTCTTCGCCTTATTGTTGCTGCGACAACAAAGGTCACCTAAGTTCTGAATGGGTGATGTATGATGTATGATGAAACTCAACAATGTGATCATTTTAAACAAAACCATGATCTTTCCTACAGCAGTGTCACATAATTAAACATTATTATGTTTAGCCGTGATGTGTAACAGCTTTGGAAAGCACAGAAATCTTGAAACACAGTTTGTGAAGCCTAGCTCCACAATTCAAATCTAAATGGTTGAAATGCTTTTTTATTTAATGTGTTAGAAGAAAATGTCCGAATTCACTTTACACGGTCTTAAAGGACTTGTTGATATGGGTAGAATATGTAAGCATATATAACTTGTTAACATCCACAAATCCTAACACTTTTCAATACTAAATATGTGCCTGTTTGTTTGCATCCAGGTGAATATGTGGAGAGGCAGCTGTGCCGTGATGCTATCCTGCCCATGCCAGCCATCTGCGAGGTGCCTTGCCCAAAGGACTGTGCCCTGAGCTCCTGGACCCCCTGGTCTCTCTGCTCCCACACCTGCTCTGGAAAAAACACAGAGGGCAAGCAGACCAGAGCTCGCTCAATCTTGGCCTACAACGCAGGAGAAGGTAGGAACTGCTAAATCCTGTACCAAGAGAATGAAACAGAATGGAATACACTGAGTTAGAAAGCTGTATCCTTATAGGACATATTCTTTAATTAATTGGGAATCAGTCAGCTATCCACAAAGATTAGTGTTTGCCTTCACAAACCTATGGTCTAATAGCTCAGAGTGTTTCTTGCACCAGTGTTAAAAATCCCACTCCCTGTTGTATTTCTCATTTGCCTCTCCTCCTTATATTCTGCAAGAGAAATGTCAAAGTGAAATGAATTATTCTGTGTGTTCCTCTGCAGCGACTGCAAAAGTTGTGGCGTGGGTTACTGTGATGCAGGGTAAGAAGTGACTGGAAGGATAAAAAGCCCTTAGCATTGCTGCAAGACTAAATCTCAGTATGTTTAGATTCACAGTGTCAAACTTTATTGGAAATGTGTTCTTGCTTTTTTTTTAAATTCACAAGGGTTCTGCATTTACTTCTTTTTAAGGTCCTTCCCTGCTGTCGTTGGTCCGCCCAATCTTTGGTACATTCATATTTGATGTTGTAAGATGATAACTGTCACCTGAGTGGCTTTAGCTGATGTATAGTAGTGTAAAGTCTCCATATGTTTAATTAGAGGGGAATAGAAATGTGGCTACCTTGATGTAATCCCTGTGCTTTCAGAATAGAAAAAACCTCATACACCCTAGTCATAGTGGTGACTATTTGTTAGGATTAACTGCCTCAAACCCCAAGGTAAGTGCTGTGTATCTAAATGATGCTGGAATGATATGGACACCACTTGGTTATAGCCCAACCCTCCAAACTGCCAATCCCAATGTGAGGACCGAGCCATTCTCACAAAACCTCGTTATGAGAAAAAAACGGGAGGCTGCACAGATGGTTAGCGTCTGGCTTGGCATCCCAATTTTTTCTCTTTTATGGCCCCGGTATCATTTTAACAGCTCTTGTCGTCTCACTTCTGGACCACATTGCGTGACATGCTGTCTTTGGCATATTCACAACGACGCAGCATCATCCATGCTGGAGTAAAAGGATGCCTCATACATAATGGATTTCAGTGTGAATGGATACTCCCACTCCATCGACCATGCTGGGCTTCAGGAGGAAGTCCATGCCAGAACACGATGCGGGCCGCATGCTGTGCCTTGTTTATTAGCTTTCCTAGTATTTAGAAGGCAGACAGTGCTGCAGTGTTAGATGGATGACAAGCGACAGAGCATGGAGCCAGACAGGTTGATGTGGTGTGTGCTGAATGAAGCTTCAAGTCAAATAGATCTCTCCTGGCCATCAGCTATGGAACACTGACACAGAGGCATGGGTCACATAGTAGAGTAGTTAGTAGTGGAATAGAGAGGATTAACTTGCAATATACTCCCTTTACAAAGATTTAGGTTTTCCGTTGAGATTTGGAATTAGCTGCCTTAAAGCTGCTCTATGTAAGAGTTTTAGTCAAATCCAGCTTCCTTATACACTTTGAGGAGATAAGATATGTTCAATCGTAGCATGAATGAAGATCAGGGAGGATTTTTTTTTTCTTTTACACATAACAGAAAAAACTGACTTGCAATTGAGGTGGTGTTTCATTCCAAATATACCTATTATATACCAGTTATATTTTACTCAGCAATTTAAACTTCAGGAACTTTGCCAGTCTAAGGAGCTGACCAAACACTAACAAGTTAAATCAGTCAGGTCACCACTAAGTCAGTAATTTGTCTTGAGGTTACACGCAAAAGTCCCACCCGACAGCCCACACAGCCACAGCCCAGTTTACTACAGACTTCCAATTTGTGCTATTTGTCTTCCTAGTCCATGGAGACTGTAGCTACTTAGGCATCATTAATATTGACAGAAACATTACCGCTGGCAGAAGGTGTATTTTTGGACTTTGAAACAAGCCAAGGTAGCCTTCCACCATGCGTTCAGTATTTAGGTTAAGTGAATCACAGTTCCCTACCTGTTGCTCAGACATTCGAGTGGTATTGACACTTATCGTGTATGCGTGCAGTTCTACAGATCAGTTGAGAATTACAAGGGATAAGTGTAATCACATGAGTATCACCTCTAGTAGCCATCTTTAAACCCTATTGAGTCCAAATGTAGGTTCAACACTTTAATCGCCAATGGGTATCATGTACCTGTCCACCTGGCTACCGCATTTCTAATACTAAAAAATGTACTATGCCATTGTATTAAGGCATTTTCTTCACAAAGGAAAGTCTAAAGTAACAGAATGAGTTTCTTTATTCATCACCTGTGTTTTGTTCCTCTTGTTTTATAATTTAGTATTTTTAAGAACATTTGTCACTTTGCATAACCATCAGTGTAAAATAACACTGAAAATGGGTACTAGAAGAAAATACTGCATACTGTATATGAGTAGTGTGATAACATTATAAACCGACATTCATCACATAATGAGATAGCCCATGTTATTTCAATTACCAAAGTAGTCTAAATACCGCAAATAGACAATGTCCATTATAATAATGACAATAAGCAATCACCACACTTATGGGTGATTTAATGTTACAACAAAATCAACATAACAAAGTCAAGCACACATTTCACCTAATCAATTATTAAATTAGGCACCAATGTATGATGCTGTAACATTTCACCAATGTATGAATAAGAGAACTTCACTGAGAAAGTTCATGTAACCAATAAGATACCAACAAAAGATAAACAATAAACTGTAACATGGCTAAACAAAAATGAATGAATAATCAGTGAACTAAAACTAAATAAATGTGTTTCATATATCTGGTAAATTTTATCTGGTGACAATTATACATATAAAGGCCTGTGTTTTTGAATCTGTATTCATCTTCACTACTTTTAACAAAAGAGAATGCTTCATAACATTATTTTAGGAAAATTCAAAGACTGATGGGCATGAATATTTTATTAAAACATGGTAACATACACTTGAAAAACCACCAGAGGGTAAAAATGTACCTGAGGTTTTAGTGTTAACCTGTTTTAAAAGTGCTTTCTTTAAAATATTACTGCAGTCGTTGGGATGTTCTCAACACCCAGGAAGTGATGGTGCAGGAAGTTCTCAAATTTAAAGATAGATAGATTGTCTGTGTTGAAAGAACACAGCTTTGCTAAGGAAGCAATTATGCTAGATTAGTGTAAAGCAGAGAGAAGTAGTACCCTTAAAACCACAAATGTATGTTTCTGTTTAAATAAACAATTTGTGAGCTTTAGAGTTTAGAGCCAGACCAGCTGTCTTTGTCCTAAGTCTTGTTTTTACGCTAAGCTAGGCTAAACACTGGCTCCAGCTCTGTACTTCAAGCACAGACAGTGGTATCATTCATGTCATCTCTCTCCCACAAGAAAGAAAACAGGGAAAAACTGAGGTGTTAAAGTAGAACAGTCAAATATTGTGGAAGAGAATTTAGAATATATAGTTTACAGGCTGTTTTCAATGAACCAGTAGCTGTATAATCACATTGACACGCTCACACTGAACACTAATATGAGTATCTAGATAGTGTGTGGGTACAAGCTAATTATCCAGGTCTAGACAAACATTGGGGATGACAGGAGGGATTATGACCTGACGAGGTAGAGTTGAGTAAATAACTGAATTATCCACACAGCTAATGTGAAGTCAGTGGAGACCGTACAGTGTGGACTGGTATAGACAAGACAGCAAATGTGACATAGCTAATCTACAACTGTTTGAGCTGTGCATTTTTCTAATACGTGTTGAGTTTAATTGGTGATACTTAAATATTTATCAGATCACTATTTAATTAGCCAATGAAGCAATAATGATATGTCCCTCAATGAGTCTGATAAATGACTGCCCCCTGATGAAATCCAATAATATCTTTTCTAAATGACCCTGTGAAGGATGTTACATTAGAGGTCAGCCATATCTTCTGTCTGAGGCTTTTTTTATGTCCAATTCAGAGGCTCCATCACTGACTGGAAGATGTCGTTCAATGACTTCTGAGGCACTAATGACTGACCTTTCCTCAGGGGTTCTCTTTTCCCAAGGTGATAGTGGCTGCTAATGATGAGGTTTTGTGGTGAAGAGGGTCACATGGTGTGCACATCTCACCTGGGTCCATATCCAGGCTTCTTACTCTGTATAGACATTGTGGCCCCGGGGCCATCTCATCTCTGTCAATCCCGCTGACCAGCCAGCCCCTAGAGACCCCATGGTTTATCTCTCATGCTGCCTCAGCTTTGTTTGTTTGCCAGCAAGTCATGGGAAAATCAAAGCTAAAAGCTAATCTATAGCTCTGCACTGTTCCCATTATCTCTGATTGAGATGCTGTATTGCTCCTGTTTTCCCCAAACACACTGTACTTTGATGTGGTGTCTGCTTTATATATTTATTCTTTCATATAAAGAGAGAAATGGAACCTGATAAATGTGCAAAGTGCTATGCAGTAATACAGTTTTATGTGGCTTGGTCAGCTACACTGCAGAGTTAATCATTATTTTCCATCATTATTATTATTTCCTTCTGTTGTCCGTGTTTTTTTTTGTATATATGCTTTGTCCAGCCAAGTTGGCAGTAAGTCTTACAAACTGTCCAGTTATTTATCGGCTGATTCCAAGAAAAAGTCCCACCAGACAGCAGGTGTTTTATCTATATGAATGTGCCACAGCCAGTTTACTGCCTACAAAGTGGACATCTAATTTGTGCTTTGTCTCGCTAGTCGTTACAGACTGCAACCACTTAAGTTAATTTGTAGCAACTGAGAGATTGCTGCCTCACAGTGCAGCAATGCTTAGTAATAGAAAGTGTGATAGTAGCACTTTACTTGAAGTTCCTCTATTTAACATTTATAAGCAGTATATAAAAAGTTCATAATGGGTTTATAACAGAATTCAATGTAGTTAGAAGCAGATTAAAGTGTTTATTAATGATTTATTAACAATATTTATAATTAAACCTATAAGGAATGAAACAGTTCTAATAATCTCAAATATGTCATTATAGAAGTTCTAACTTCTTACAAATACTGCACATTTATAAAACTTAAAATGCTTTATTTAGTACTTATACGATGCTTACAAATGCTAAATAGAGGAAGTAAAAGTGTTACCCAAAGATAATAAAGCTAGTCATAATGAACAAGGAATAAATATAGAGTATAATAACAGAACTTGATGAGGATGAAACCAACACAATATAATCAAAACTTAGAATAAACATAGAATATTAATATGGAGGCACGAGTAATGAACAATATCAAACAAATATATATGTAGGTGTTACCACATTTTACTTTGATGGAAGGTAGCCAGGCAGTGAGGCGTAGAATACTAGAGAATTTAAAGTGATACCAGACCATTGTAGCTCTACATATACAGACCAAACTTTAAAATCAATTCTAAATGACACTGGAAGCCAGTGCAGCCTGGCTAGAGTGGACATGCCAACTGGTATGTTGGCATGTACCAATATGCATTACACTTAAATTTCTTGGCGAACCTCTCAGACTAATGCAGCAATGAGTTACTTGACTGTTTGGGTGTGCTCCTCATCTTGTGCAGCTTCTTTTACAGTCAGCTCAGCTTCCTAGTTTCTACTTACCTGTAGCAGCATTCCTAGTCACCTTTAGAAAGCTATTGCTAATTATTTATGTCTTCCTTTTGTGCATTTTCTTGTTTCGGTTTCATATAATCATGAGAGAAACATTGTCACGTTGGCATTGGTTCTCTTTTGCAAGTTTAGTCTCCTCTTGGCAAAACAATGTAATAAAAGCCAAGACATAGTTTAAGTGGAGCCAAGACCGAGAACTCATCCAAGATAATACTTCTAACAGACTTTCTGAGTTGCTTAGATCTTTCTTTGCCCTACATGATTACTAGACTACCTAATTATATCCAGAAGCTCTCATGAAGGTTCCTGTATTAGTGATGAGGCAAAGGGTAGAGGTTTTGTAAGTGTTACAGCTACAACACTGACGCTGATTCGTATGCCGATACTTCTCAGGTGGAATCCAGTGCCCCAACATAAGTGCTCTGCAGGAGGTGAGGAACTGCAACGACCATCCCTGCACTGTGTACCACTGGCAGACCGGCCCATGGGGGCAGTGCATAGAGGACTCCTCCATCCCTGCCACCAACACGTCCATGGGCCGAACACGTGGTGATGATGCCTCCTGCTCAGTGGGGATGCAAACCCGAAAAGTCATCTGTGTCCGGGTTAATGTGGGCCAGGTTCCTCCCAAAAAGTAAGATTCCCCCTAATTATATGTGTTTCAGTTACATATATCGTAAGAACATGACTATTCAACTGGTGTTCAATGGGGCCTACATTACTATTTAATTGTTGCTCGCAGTAATGGTGGAAAGCAAAATCTCAGATCAGATAAAACTGAAAACCCTCCAATACAAAAGATGAGCCACTGTGTTAAAAAGAAAAAAAAAGAAGTTATTAGATTAAACATTGATGGTCAAATATGAGAGGTTAACCATGACTTCTAAGGAGCACTTCACGAAAAATCAAATCCATGTGAGCTGCTAATGGTTCTCTGAAGCTAAATATTACACTTTGTAGAAACCTGACAAAACATTCAGCAGTTTAAATTTTCATTTTCAGAATCTGGGTCAATTTTGGATGAATTTGCCAGTAGCAAAATGTTTTGTTCCCAATTCCAACAGATTCTGAGTTTGCCTCTGCTCTGATTCATGACTCTGACTGGCTTCGTCTCCACTGGCAACAGTGAATTAGGTTCATGGATGACAGAGGCATCAACCATACAAAATTGATGATGATACATGATTTCTTCCAAATGAATTTTTTTGTGAGGTTCCTTAACAATCATTTTCCTTTTTAGCTTATGATAATAAAGGATGAACGGGGGGATCTTGAGTAAAAGTGAAGTATTCTTTAATTAAAACATTACAAAATAGAAAGGTTAACATATGAAATGTTTGGCTAGTTCAGGAGCTCTGTATCACTGCCCACATCCTCTGCTAGAGTACAGCTTTAATGTCCCAGAGGAGCAGTTTGGCTCTCAGACAAGCAGTCATGAAGAATAAATACAGAGAAATACAGCATTAGAAAAAACAGAAAATCAATACAAAGAAATACACAAGAACACAAATAACTTGATGTCAATGTCAGTGTTGTTATTCCCACACATCACCAAAAACATCCAGAGAAAGCAGCCAGAAAGAGGAGAACCCAGAAACAGGAGGGACACTGTCCCACAGCTGCTAACAGGAAGGAAGAATTGGGAAGTTATCTTCTTACATAGCAAGCTTTCTGGTTACACCCATTAACCCTGACATACTGTTCATATTCTGACTTCACTGTATGGACCAGGTCATTTTTATTCATTTTATAGTTAGTCCCTATTCTAAATGTTTAACAAGTATTTTACCAGTTGTTAATTTGCAATCACACTAACCCCTAACCCTAACCCTAACCCATCAATCACCACTGACCCAACTGCACAAAAAATATATTTTTTGTATATTCTGGGTCATAATATTTCAGGTTTAAATAATTGCAGTTAGGATGTTTTAATGCTTTGCAAATGTCAAAATGGGTTACATTTGACACAAACAGTATGTAAGGGTTAAAATAACAATAAGAGAAATTACCATAAAATTGTGACAAGCAAGACTGACATAATTTTATCAGTTGTGCAGAATTAACCAATCTTGAATCTAGATCTACTTTGATTGTTGGAGACAATATCAGAGAAAAAGCAAGAAGTGTTGGCTGCAAAGTTAATATTGCAAAAGATGAACCATATTATGCAGATGAAAGAGTAGTCTGTATAAACTCAGTGTGACTCTATAGTTTGTGTATACCCTTACTGATTCCTCCTGACGTGATGACTTAATTAACAGTGCTTCAGGACTAATATTTTCATTTGTAGAACTGAAAGACAGCCTTTGTTTTTGGGTGCAGACTTTGTTTGCACATGGCACATTGCACCGTTTAGTCTCCTGGTTAGTCTGTTGTTGGTGATATCTGGCAGAGGTGTTAGTTGATGAGCTGCTGGCCAACTGTTTTAAGCATCTGGGCCTGTTTCCCCCCTGAAGGCATCTGCTGGGAACATGAATTATCTATTTATTTATTCAACAGAATGGGAACATTATTCTGGCAGCAGAGCAGCACTACGCAGGCAAACCCAGCTAGCCTTCATGCTGTGTATGGAAATTAATCTCGCTTTTTATTCCTTGCGCTTACTCTTAAACCTACTGTTACATGCTGAGCAGTGAGCCCTCTGCCTTTGGGACACACTTTCACATCAATGCTGAGAGGGGAACCTGGTTTCATCAGCAGCACCAGCTGTGGCCACAATGTGAAGACTACCCCCAGTAAACACTAAGTGGCAAGAGGCTATTCTAATAAATTAGCATGGTAGAATAAATGAAAAATACATACCATACATATATTAATTAGACATTTCTTACTTTGTAAAAGACACTTTGTTGACCCATATGTGTGCAAATCAGGTGTTTGTTTGGTAATTTCAAAAAATGAGTTGATATCTTACAATGGGAATTCTTAGTATCATGGCTCATTTTGGTGTTGATTTTATGAAGACATTGCTACTAATCTACAGGTTAGTGAATTTCGTGATTTGGGCAAGGGTTATGGTTTATAAAAGCAAATCTGTCAACAGAGTTTGTCCAATGTGTACAGTAAGGTTAATGTAGGTTAGTAGCATAGACTGTGTAGAAGAAATGGATGCATGCTGGGAAAAATAAAAACACGGATTCTACTTATATGGGCATGATGCAGGGCCATGGGCGGAGCAGGGAGGTTGCGAGGGCTGGATCTCGAGGACATTGTGCAATCAACCTGTCAATCAGGATGTAGCCACGCCCTAATGCATACCCTGCTTTATCGTCTAATATAAAATCAGGGAGGCCAAAATTTCACAAATGAACATCATACTGCATTGAAGAAGGCTTTAAACTAGCGATTGAGACCATAAACACATTTTGAAAACGTTTACTGAGGTTAGAAATCAAGTGAGAAGTTGGTGAATTCTCCATTGACTTGTATAGAGACGGAAGTCCTTTAGACACCAAAACGGTCGCCCCCTGGTGGCCTTTTGAGAGAATGCAGTTCTAAGTTACTTCCACGTTGACCTCATTTCAGAGGACTGGAACCCCCCACCTGGTTAGTAGTTATAGTTAATTTAGAAATATAGCATTGATGTCAGGTCTGTGACAGATAACAATATCCAGTCTAGTACATGAAAGCCAGACATTCTTAATGTCAGTCCACCACCCCAACCTTCCCACCTTTACTTTTCACTACATTATTTTCTGCACTGGCCCTGAATGTTGGCACATGATGTAAATCTTGAAGTGTAGAATATTTACTACATGTAAGAATCTGTGATATATACTTTGGTTTTCTGATGTGGATACACCTTTTTTTCTATGTAGCATGTGATGATGACAGATGGAGATGTGATGCATAGCATTTTCCACATCAATTCATCATGGCGACTGTGACATGTGGAACATTACCATAAACAAATCATATTCTTTTTCTCCCAAAATATTTTTATGCTTGTGTTTTTCTCATCTTTTTTGTCACGTTTCATCTGCATCTTCCTTTCCTTCCACTCATTTAACCACTGCAGGATGTTAGTGTCTTACCAGGATTATGCATGGGACACACCATCAGTAGTGTCCTAAGGTCATCAGGTGTTTCAGCTGTTATCTCTGGATAACCTCATCTTAAGATGTTGAGATCAGTCAGACCATGGAATGTGTTAATTATGGCTGGGTATCGTTTAAAATATGACTATACCAGTACCAATCCAAGTACCCTTAACGTGATACTAACTGAGTACTTCATTTGATACCCATCATGTGAATAGAAGCATTAAATTGCATAAAATGCCAGCACTCCTCCACATCTAAATGATTCTTATGATTTTTACACAAATGCATTTTGAAAGTCTTCAAATTATTAATATTTAATGCTTGCGTTCATTGGATGTGAGCAAGTCCATACCAACCAATATGTTCTAGCTCTGGGTACAAAAAGGAACCATTGCAGGTATCGTTTGATGCGAAATGTTACCTTAAAAGGTATCGAGTACTGATACCCAGCTCTAGTGTTAATACAGTTGAAGTAGTCACTATTATGAGAGAGGCCTGAAAACAGACAGTCAGCATAGATAAAGCGATAGGGTTAGGGTCAAATAGTAGATTTGTGCAATGATGGCAGAAATATATCTGCTAAGCTGAGGGTTAAAGTTAGGAAGATGTAGGATAAAGCTGTGGACAATGACAGCAAGGTATGTGTCCATTAAAAATAAGGGTTAGAGTATTTTTTTTGTATGATGTGTCAAATCTTACCCTCATTTTTATTGTTTGATTTTGACTCTATTTTGCTGCAATACAGAGCTAAAACAATGACAAACATATCACTGTCCTAATACTTTTTCATTGTCAGCAGCTCCTTTTAATGTTTTCAGGAAGAGAATGAAAATGTTTTATTCACTGCAGCAGTACATACACACACACACACACACACACACACACACACACATGGACACACATACGCACACACATATAGTCACAGTCTCACAAAAAAAAGATCCAGTGCTTGAATCAGGCACATTGCATGGGGAGCCTCGGAGCGAACTCCCAGCATGACTCCTTTTGGCTCTGATCCAGCACATCTCTATCAGATTTTCAAGGGGACTCTGTGTGTGTGTGTCTGAGCATGTCAATGATGTACTTTCAGGTGTCCGGAGAGTCTGCGCCCAGACACAGTCAGGCCCTGCTTACTGCCATGCAAGAGAGACTGTATTGTCACTCCATACAGCGACTGGAGCACCTGCCCATCAACATGTCAAACAGGTATCTCCCACTCTTTGTTAGCTTCAGTTACACAAAGTGAGGATTTGCAGTGTGTCACACGGGCCAAATGCATCAGTATCAAGAGAGGAAATTAATTAAAGCTCGTGCATGACTGTGTTTTTTAGTTAATGAAGCATGCCAAATATGCTCATCATTATTTTAGCACCAGCAGCCAGATAATAAAATCATCTTGCACACTGAGACGGAATAACAAAAAATTCTAATTCTGTTTGAAATGTGACATGTTTAATAGATGTTATGGAGACGTAATGTTTCTAACATAAAACGCCTCAATGATCAGGCTTTCCCTGAGGATACTGGCTAGTAGAGGTGGAAAATATAATAGGGAAAGTACTGTGACAGACATTTTCTTCTTTTTCTAAGGTATTACTTTATAAAAGGGTAGAACATCCGTATGATGTTGATAGGAACCATTGCCATTCCAGTGGGAGCTGACTACAAAAGTGCTGCTGGAAAAACTGATAGTGTTTACTTACTTGGAACCTATTATACAAGCAAATAAGCCAAGTTAAAAGAGCTCCAAAACATTTCTCAGACATTTTTGTGACTGTAATTCCCTTGAATATTGCTGTAGTTAATTTCCCAGAAGCATCTGCTAAACAAATCCTTAAATTATTCTTTATCTTGTATCTATGTTGTATCTACAGTATGTAAAGTATATAATCTGTTAGTTTATTTGAAGAAACATACATGGGTCAGATGAGGTTTTTTTTGTGTCCATGTGGTTTAGTCAAATTTAAAGGGGTTAAAATGTGAAAGTAAATGAATGAATAACTTGCACACATTCCTTTGTGGTTACACCATTTGGCATTTTCAGGAGCATTCAGTCTTACTTTTGGTAAAAAATGGTGCAAATGCCATTTCAAATGATATAAAACCAACAAAAATACTAAATGTACAAACAAACCTGATGCTGCTTTTAAAACTAGCTAACCCTTACTTTATCTACAGCACAGTCAAACAGATTCACTGCTATTTCCCCCATGCAACAGACTTGCCTGATATCACATTTATTTATATATTTATTTTGTGGCACATCAGCCTCTGGCAGTAGCTCTAAAGGTCATAAAAGATAATCATAGTTTCAGGAGTGATAAACAGAAAGGTTGAATACTAAATGTACAGTTTAACAAACCTGATGCTGCTTGTCACTGACCCACACATTATAAGCTGGCTGATGACTTTAAAGGTTCTCATCAGCCATAGTTCAACTTTCATTTTAAACCTGTGGTAGTTACTTTAAAAGGGTTTTCACCATGCAGTAACATTAGTCTGTTCATCCATGGCTACAGTAAAAACTAGAACAGTTGGTTACTTCTACAGACTTCTTACCTAACCTAATTTGAAAACAATCATACCTAAACAAGACGTGACTGTGTCAAACGTCTGTAAATAAAAGGAGGAAAGAATAAGTGTAAACAGCCAACGGCTTAATGGATTTAAAAGTATATCAACTGAGAAGAAGATTAAGGCTGAATCACCTCACAATATCTTCCGATTTTGCGCAACCTAAGTGTAACTAAACACGATAACACAAAAGTAGGTTATTCTTCTGTTAATGTTCAGAGAAGCAAGGAGCTGTGTTTGTTTCAGCACTTAAGCTCTATCTGTTCCTCTTCCAAATTCCCTTCATTGTTGTTTGTTTGGTTTATTCAGAGTCTGCTGCAGACTTTAATTCACATCCTGATTTGCTGCCCCCGCCTCCCCATTCATGAGTTTGAAGAAGTGCACAACCAGAACTCTGAAGTAAACACAGGATACACTGGGTAGCTCTTATACCAAGGCAAACACATTGTTAAAAGCAAATATATCATGAGATTTACTTGTGATACCCCCCACCCCGCCCCCCACAACCCTGAACAGGATAAGCAATTTCCTCATTTCTTGACTTGTATTTAAAATGTGTAAATCTGTATTTTTATCCCCTTTCCACCTGAAAGCTCTCCAATTCTGTATATTGTATATTCTACATTTCTTCACAAATTAGCCCTCCAACATGAATCAGCAGGGCCCCAGCATTGTGAGAGCTGTAATATGATCAGATAGTCCTGTTATAGACATGGACTTCCTGTAAAGTCATTAACCTCACCACCAGTAGAGGTGTATTGGATACCACAGAGAAAATGATGAAGGTGCTATTTAATATTCTACGTGATTGTATTAGCCTCCCCTTGAAGCACAGAGGGTGAGCACATAGATACAGTATATTGTAGAAAAATGGAGACCAAATGGGCGTCATTAGATTTGCTCTACATTGACATGTTTAATGATATAAAGCATACAAAAAACACCTATTTCTAAAGTTCATTGGTGGTGTGATTGTTTAATTGGGTTGCTGCATCTTGTATTGTACATTTGTTCTCAGTTACTACTGTATAATGAGGTACTTGCTCAAATAGCTACTAAAAGTGACATTTCCAAATGTGTTTTCATGTGGCTTCCTTCAGGTGGTAACACTAAGAAAAAGCAGTACAGGAAACGTATTGTTATCCAGCTACCAGCCAATGGGGGACAGGACTGCCCTGAGGTCCTGACCCAGGAGAGAGAGTGTGAGGCTCCATCTGTCTGTCAAGGATACAGGTGCCTGTTCTTTTTTTATCACCAACATCTGCAAAAATGACTCCTTATAATCACAAAAAAGCGTTTTAGGGACAAATAATTGGGTCTGGAAAATTGTTAAGAAGTTCATTGTAAAAACTAAGGTAATGTAAGATGCTTAAAGTCCGTGTAAAGTAAGAATAAATATGTGTTCTGAGTTTGACATACCACAGAAAAGTGTGTTGTTAACCACCCTGCCAAATTTGAATGATTAAAAAAATCGCCAAATATATGAAATTAGGCTTCAAAGTTGTGTAAAAATCAGCCTCTTTCTCTGCTCCAAACGCTGTGGACCTGGCCACCAAGTTTGCTGAAAACCCCGCCTCCTACCAAGTGTCACCTGTCAATCATAGTCACCACCTCTACCAGAAACATGGACCCGCCCACTAAATCTTGAACACAGAAATCTTGAAACACAGTTTGTGAAGCCTAGCTTCTAAATGGTTGAAATGCTTTTTACACCTTTTATAGAAATACATTTATGACCGATTTAATGTGTTTAGAAGATTATCTTTGAATTCACTTTACACAGTCTTTAAGTTTTCCTTTAATATGGTGTTTCCGGCCCATACCTTTGCCCATAGCTTTGTCTACCCAGCCCTGAACCTGACTCTGACAAATTTTGAGTCCCAAATCCAAGTTCAAAGTTTTGTGCAAAATAACATCCCAACCCAACATGAAACCTGATACATGCTGGGTTCATGTCAGGTTGCTGAACTAGAGAGCAATGTGGGTGACCATCCTGGAATAATGTGTGATGGCTCTAAAGTAATAACAACATGGAGCTTTCTCATTCCTTCCTCTGCCAATATGGCGCCCAGAGGATAAACTTCTGACTTTTGTTCCCTGGCCTTTAACCTAATGTAATAGGTGGATGGCCATGATAAATTCATGGTTCCCTGAGGAGGAGTCCAGTTAAAATGGATAATTCTGTGATTCTTGCCCTGTAGTGCAATCCTTGGGTCTCAAAGAATCAAAGCCCACTAGTTCAGACTACTTGGTTCCACTTCTACACTCACATGCTATACTTATTCACTTTTTAAATGCATAAATAAATACATGTAAAAGATGTTACAGATGTAGCCCGTCTGATCTAAATGGGTATTCCAAAGTCTGGGGCCTGTTACTGCAAAGGCCTGGTCACCAAACCTCCACCTCCATCCCAGCATCCACATATAGTCTGTGAACTTGGCTGAAGTTGAAGTTGGCTTACTGAACCAAACGTTCTCCTTTGTGTTGGTAATGCCCAAAGAAAAGCAAGATCACCAGTATGTAGGGTTGTACCTTAACAGTCAACCAAACCATTGATGAGAAGAGTCCTGGTCGAAAATGTTGTTAATGGTTGGTTAGTCGCACTCAAACTCCATTTGGGAGATGTACCTCGTTATTAACAAGACTAAGTCTAGACCTGATATACAGAGGGATCATGTATGAAATGCTACATGGTTTTTCATTTGAAATGATAGACGCAGCAAAGGCATCAAGTGGCGGCACACGGCTGAGTCAATGACTCAGTCAGTCAGTCAGCCAGCCAGTCAGTCAGTCAGTCAGTCAGTCAGTCAGCCAGGGACAGGCATGTGCGTTTATAGGGCTGTTCCCTGTGGTCTAGCCATGAAGTAATTAGACCATTTCAGACTGGAAATCATCCAAAATGTGGAATCATTTCGAGCATGTAAAGGACAACCCCAGGAAAAGTGAAATGCAAACTCTGCATGCAAAAATGTGTCTACTTTAAACACGACTTATCATCTGAACAACTCAGCTCAGATTATTATATATTTAAATAATTAAACGAATACCACAACTGTGTGATGATTAGCCGACTAATGACTCAAACTAATGACTACTAGTCAACTAGAAAAATCTATCATTGGTATAGAATTTGTTTCATTAAACACAATGTGATGAACAATATGTCTTGTAGGCAGTGGCATCTTTTCTATCTTCCTACCTTTTTTCTTCCGTCTGAGTCTTGTTCCTCTTCTTCTAAAGATGGAAAACCCACAAGTGGCGTCGATGCCAGCTGGTGCCATGGTCAGTTCGGCAGGACAGTCCTGGAGCTCAGGAAACCTGTGGGCCAGGCCTGCAGATTCGGGGTGAGTGCAGCTACTCTCACACACACACTACGCAAATATTCACATCTTATTTTCTTCTCTCTGTGAACACATTAGTTAAACAGAGCAGGAAGAACATTGTAACTATAAGCAGTCATCAGGAAAAGCCTTTAGACTGAGCTGGGATGTGATTCTAGTGAGAAGCTGGGATCATCATATCCTTCCATTTACATGCTCTTCCATTCTCCCTGGGATGAAGGATTTAGCATCAAAGCAGTACCTGGGGGCTGCATATGACTTTAATCTTGCTGTAAATGATACAGGACTGAGGAAAGGAATGTGAATGTTACAGTTTAAGCGTAACAGAGTCACAAATCTCACCGTCTCGACTGAACAATACTAATGTGGCTGATCAACCTGATTAACTTAAGGTATGAATGCCATGATGTCCAATTAGTCAGTGGGTGGTTTATCCTTAGCTGACTTTGTTTTGTTTGGCATTCAAATCCATATGAGAGCAGAAATGGCACCTGCAATGAACCACCAGACTGCTGTTTAAATAGCATCGGATGAACTGCTGCCTTGATATAAATACTGCAAATCAGGCAGCACTGCTATTATTTGCATTAGATTTCCTTAGTCTGTTATGTGAAAGTGATGTTGTTGGGTGTGTGTGTGTGTGTGTGTGTGTGTGTGTGTGTGTGTATTGAAATTCTAGACTTTCTATAGGTCTAGATTGGTTACTTTTCTCTCCTATGAATGTTTGTGATTTTTATATCACTACTGTGTGAAGGAAATTCTCATGTGTGTTCAGACTTCAAGCTGCACTAATCAATATTTCATAATATTGATATATTAACAATGGACCAAATGACTGTGTAATGTGAAAGAGAGTTATTACCTACTCTCTACAGAGCTCTTTAATGTCTTTTAGCTCAGTGTTTTAGTTTTCCAGACCACACATTTACTCTTTGGTTTAGTTCCACCACTCTCAACAGCTTGATTTACAGCAGCAGCAGGCAGATGTCTACTGTGAAAAGCTCTGATAACTCCACTGTACAATACGTGCCCAACACCAAACAGCAGACACAGTTAGAGACTAGCTGGTAATCATAGTGGAGCCTTCAGCAGCTAAAAAGCCAGTTAATCCTCTCAGGAGTAGGTGGAGACCAAACCAGAGCTAACAGAGAGTGAATATTGGACACATACATGACTCCAAATGGATGCTAATGTTTCTCTGTGTCTGCAAGTGTTTCTTAACACACTTAAGAAACTGTCTCCCACAGGTGGCCAGAAGAATAAATTAAAAACCTCTTACATCAAAACACATCTAGTTTAAATCACAGGTGTTTATTTCCTGCTATGGTGTGAAATCTATACTCTTTAAATACATCTTTTCAGCTGCCTTACCATGCAGAAATAATGTTACATGGACCATAACTAATACACACTTGATGTTAACTGTGATGGATTACACACCAAGTTTCAAGAATCTGCTAATTGAGAAAAATAAATCATACTTTAGAGAAATACATTTAAAAACCAATGGCTGTCTAAAATGGTTATAAAACACATCCAAAAATCTAAATCTGTATCGATTTAACATTTGAAAATGGTCAGTGATAAAAGCCATAGGTGTATCAATGGTCACTGTAACCCCATGGATTCATCAGCTATGTTAGGTTGATTTATATTTCAAATGATTTATTATGATGATGTTTGTAGTGCCCATGTTTTGATCAGTCAACAGGATCATCTCAGGAGGAAAGAATCATAGACTACTTTTGGACTATGAGATGAGTTTCAGGATGCAGCACTGAGGCTTGTGTCTTGTTATCAGCACACACACATTCAGACTCCTATTAAAGTCTCAGACAGAGGCCATTATCTGATTCCAATAATGAGCATCCTGCTCCTCCATCTTGGAGGCTGTTGTCATTATGTACCATTACCTGTAATAGTATACTCTGAACTAGAGAGAGACAATTCAATACAGGCCTCTTACTTTTCACCCACCCACTCAATACAACGTGTGGTGGCCAATAGCCGTTTTAAAGCCCTTAATTCTAGAATTTCTCGGGTGTGTGTGTGTGTGTGTGTGTGTGTGTGTGTGTGTGTGTGTGTGTGCGTGCGCGTGTGCGTGTGTGTATGTGGGTATGTGAGAGGAAGACTTAGGGATATCCTGAAATAATGACTGGTGGTGTTGATATTGGTGTTTTTACTGTTAAGATGTTTGCTCTGTTTACTAAGGCCACAATAACAATGGTGTTGTATTCACCAATCACACCAACCCAGTGGCCATCATAACCATTAGCAACCATTAACCATACTTTATAAATAAGGCTTTACTGCATTATTTACTCTATTAAGTTTCTCTCCCCATGCTCTACATTGACTCTATAAATAACAATACCTAATTCAAGCTGCAAGCAGCATTGAACTGGCCCATGCATCCCTGTGCATGTGGGGCCACAGCACAGTCTATTGATACATAGACTTGTTGAGGGTGGGACCCCCATCATACATGAAACATTTTGGGCACATATGATAACACGTATGTTGGAGTTATGAGGACTTCCTGTTTTATGGCCAAACAATGATATATAACGGAGGAAGAAGATTTTCACCTGAGTAAATTTTCCTGTTGGAGTTAGGGCACGAGACTTTTTTGTGCATCTTCACATGATACATACTGTATGAATACTGAATTTCGTTTGTCTGGGTCAGTCTGGAGTGAGGGTCTGATTTTTTTAAAAATGTGTCTAGGGAGTGCTGTTGATCCCATGCCCATTTCCATTATTCACCAGGTCTGACACTTTTTCATGAGTTTTCATGCACATTTAGGCCCTAAGAAAATGTTTTGTCACAACAAATATAATAATTCCTTCAGATGCAATAGAGCCTTCACACAGCTTGGTGCTTGGGCCTTAATTATGTGAATTTTCTGTAAAAGCTACAGTCAGAGCTATAAAGTTTATGTGGTATAATGATGGCGATTCACATATAGAAGTCTATGTGATGCTATACTGTCTCTGTGCAGGTATTTGTATAAAAATATCCACATGAAACCTCAGCTCAGTCCGGTGATAGTTAAATCTACCAATTTGGTGAACAAGCACAGTACAATACTGCAGAGGAAATGAAAGATATATAACAAGCAGTTTGTTATTCAGTTAATACAAGTAATGTTACAGCATACATGACATCCTGCTGCAGGCTTTACATGAGTATAACATGACCTAAGAGACAAAGGCACTAGTTAAACACGCTGTTCAGAATAATTGAACTGACTCAACATAGTGTGTGAACTACAGCATGATTAGCCAGTACTCACTCACTCTTTGTTCTTCTCTGTCATTAACTCATCTAAATGCTGTTTCTCAAACAACGTCTACATTTATAACATGATCACTCAAAAGCCTTGTGAACTCTGTATGCTCCAAATGTAACTGTAACAATGGAGCCTTTTTTTCAGTTCATAGTTTTCTCTCTCACTGTGGTACTTTTAATTGTTGATTTCCATAAATCTCTGTGAGGAATATTTAAAGCAATGTGATGAAACGTAACTGGGGTTGACACTTTTTCTATCCGTGCAGTTATTTTGTAGTGTCGACATTGTCTTTGATAAGACTGTTACTAAAAAGTATGATGGTTCTGATGTCAAATGTGCAGTTTAAAGTGTGGACAGAGCCTGCAATAACTGCTAGATAGAAAAGATACTTTTTGACTGATAATAAAACATAGTTGTGTTTGATGCTAACATTTTAACTTATACTACAGCATGCTGAGTGATACTAGAGCACCAGTATTATCTCAAAATCTTTGACACTAATATGAAAAAAGGACTGAATTGTCTTTGCTAGATAATTAGTTATTTGTAGTGTTTTACCAGCAACAACCTCATCAGAGTGCAATTTCTAAACACTTATACATTAAAAAAGTTTTTTTTATGTAATGGTGACTTCATAAAAAGTGCAGTATATGATATATAATGTATGTACATATGTATGTTATTTAGGAAATTCATGAATCAGACAATATTTACCAAATTTAACTTTTTCTATTGCAATGTTTTTTCATTGTCTTTGTGAATCATAGAGTTTGTGTATGGATCATCAGAACCTACAATTTGCCATAGAGTCATACACAACTTCCATTTTTCACATTATTTAGACTAAAGTTACTCACACCTCCTAAATATGTTCATAAAAAAACCCTAAACCCTAACCCTCCTTTCCCCTCCTGTAGCTGTTTCGTGCCGGAAGCAGGACGGTGGCCAAGCAGACGTTGAAGCTTGTCTAAAGTTTGCCAGCTCTATGCCGCCTCTCACCCAGCTCTGCCAGCTGCCCTGCCAAGAAGACTGTCAACTCAGCAGCTGGTCCAGGTTCTCCTCCTGCACAGCTGACTGTGTGGGCGTCAGGACCCGCAAGAGGACACTAGTGGGTGAGTGACACGTTTTCACTTCAAGCTGACTTCCAAATGACATCAACTGTGAGGGTAAGATCATAGTTGAATGTGTTAAATTGACTCAGTGCTCCAAACCCTCCTGTTGTTTTCTATATTTAAAGTCCCACATTACCTTAGGGAGCTGCCCAATTCAGCAGCCTTCTACTGACAGCCAATGAGCAGCCACAATGTAGCAGTTGGGTGTTTAATGCATTTTAACTACCAATACTCATCAATCAAGTATGTTAAAGTCTGTGTAAAGTAAGAATAAATATGTGTTCTGAGTTTAACATACCACAGAAAAGTGTGTTGTTAACCACCCTGCCAAATTTGAATGATCAAAAAAATCACCAAATGTTTGACTTCACTTTACACAGTCTTTAATAGTTAATATGTTTTTGCAGGGAAGAGCAAAAAGCGAGATCAATGTAAAAACAATCAGGTGTACCCTCTGAGCGAGACCCAGTACTGTCCCTGTAACAAGTACAACGCTCAGCCTGTGGGCAACTGGTCAGACTGTATTCTACCTGAGGGAGGCCGCATGGAGGGTCAACTGGGAATGAAGGTCCAAGGTGACATCAAGGAATGTGGTCAAGGCCACCGCTACCAGGCCATGGTGTGCTATGACCAGGACAACCGCATAGTGGAGACATCTCGCTGCAACAGCCACGGTGAGTTTCACACTAACCCAAACTCCTTCATTTGTTAAAGTCTGTGTACAGTGAGAATAAATATGTGTTCTGAATGTATTTATACCTCTACAGCAGCAGGGTGGGTTTATGATTTTCAGACCCGCCCACTAAATCCTGAACACAGAAATCTTGAAACACAGTTTGTGAAGCCTAGCTCCACAATTCAAACCTAAATGGTTGAAATGCTTTTCACACCTTTTTTAGAAATACATTTATGACCTATTTAATGTGTTTAGAAGAAAATGTCTGAATTCACTTACACAGTCTTTAAAGATCTGATCACATTTTAGTTTAAAAATCCTCCGCCTCATCAAAGCTAACAATGCACTCAGGTACAGTAGACTTCAATTTAATTCAGTTCAATTCTGATTTAAATTGTATATCATCAGTTAAAAGTGCTTCACATTTCAATTTAAAAATGATTAAAAAGGCCAAAATGTGCTAATAGAAACATCCATGCATACATACTTATACAGTATATACACAAATTCAAGCATACATATTGTACATTTAGGAAAATACTCCATTGAAAAGGAAGGTTGTTTTTTTTTTGGTTTTAAAAGAAGAGAACAGTGTTGGAGCAAGTCTAAGTCCAGCAGGGAAATGGTTCCATTCTTTATGTGCATAAATGTTGAAGCCATCTCACCAGACTTTGAAAATGCTCTAGGCACATGGAGGAGATTCCCACTGGAGAGATCTTCTGGGATTTTAACTGACAGCATGTCTGAAATGTACTGTGGAGCCAGACCATTAAGTGCCTTGTAAACCAAGAGGAGGATATTGAATTGTATTATGAGTTTTGGCCCGAGGAAGACGTTGGCAAATTGCTGACAAGTTGTTAAACCCAAGGGTAAACTTGTATGTTTACAAGTTGTGGTATTCCACTATGACAACTATCAATGAATGCACTGGTTAAATGCTCCATATAACTTACATTTCTCAGTGATGAATTATCATAACAACCTGCAACTCAATTGTTTTATGCATTTGACATTCATAATTTACTGTGAATACCACTTGGTATAATCCAATTTAGCCACTGAAAGCTACAGTATAATAATAAATGCCATAATGCCATAACTGTCTCCTCTTAGAAGCAAACCTTACCAACTTATCAGACATGAGCACAATCTATTCCCAGAACTTAATGGAGTAGTTTTAGTCACCAAATCGAATATATACCTTATACCTTAGCCATTGTGTAGCAGATTGAAAACACTCATATGAACCTATTTTGTCATTTAGTGGGACTTGTTTGATGTAACTGATTTTGGCAATTGGTAATCTTTGCCTGTTACCCATACATCTCAGGAAGTGAACTCTACATTTAAAGATTACCAATTGCCTCCACCGTCATCATATTTTTAGCCACGTTTTCAGTTCCAGGTAAAATAGGACAAATTTAAATATCTGACTGAAATGCGTAAAGTAGGCTACTGTTGTTCTTTAACAGGAAATCCTGTCCAAATATGTGATCAGTCGAATTCATTCCAGTTGACCCATCTCAAGAGTTATCAGTGTGTCCTTTTATCAAGCCTCCAGCATAAATTCAACAATCAATCAAGGGAACTTGGGACTGTATCCGCCAAGTAGCCCAAATCTGTCAGGCCACTTGGAGCTGTGTTAGCATACCACTCCAGCAAAGGGAGAAAAGGGAATTAAGAATCACAGTGCTGTCTTATTCTGCATCTTAGCCCTGGGAAAATACAGAGCACATCAAAGCACTCAGGGGATAGAGTGGGTTCGTGTTTGCTCAATGAGAAACCCATAGAACCCATCCCATTGTGAGTCTCCTCCCAGTATGTAGCCCCTTGTTGGTAACTGGCTGTAATTGTAATAAGATACTATGCTCAAAGTTAGTACCGCTGCATGCTTTCACTCTGTTTTCACTAGTCTTTGATTGGCTCTTTCATGCCACAGTGTTGTGTGAGTAACATGGTAATTGCTGGCTCCCTCCAACTGATATTTGCCCTCAGGCTACAGTTGGGGATCAGTGATGCTAGGTTTGTTTATGACAGGAGTCAGCATAGCTCTCTCTGTTCACTCAACATGTTGTCAAAAATCCTACCTCAGATTTGCGTACGCTGTGATGCTTTATACATCCCTGTAGTTTCTTATTCATTCATTTTTCTGGTGTGTTTACTTTTTTGGAGGTTATTTCTTTTCTGAACATTTGCCTCAATGTGTTTTGACTTTAAGAGAATAGCTGTAAACCTTTGCATTCAATCAAAGATGAGTCTATAGGCAGATAGAAAAAGCTAACTTGTGTATAGATTTTTCCCAGCCAGGTCCTCCAGCTCTTCCTGGGGATCCCAAGATGTTCCAAGGCCCAGATGGGATACGTAATCCTTCTAGTGTGTTCTAGGTCTGCCCTTGCCAGTCTTCCCAGTTGGATTTACCCTGAAATTCAATCTGTATCAGATGCCTGAACAACCTTAAATAACCTCTTTTTTCCCCCAACAATATCTTTATTTATTTTAGAACAGTTTAACTCACATAACGATTAAACATAGTACAAACACATACTCACATGAATACACTACACATAGCTTGTTTGAAGACAATATTAGGTTGAATTGGTATCTGATCATTTTACACCAATTAACAAATAACTGCATAGGGCTACTTATAGATCATCCTCAGGTGCTTTCATTATATGGGATAAATCTTTAAATCCCTGAAGGGGCCCAAGATGTTATAAAAGATTGATTGCTTACGCCTGATATGTAATCTTTTTAAAGGGCTCTGAACGTATTTTTATGACGAATATATCGTCAATGCTAACCCTAACCCTAACCCTAACCCTAACCCTAACCCTCTTTATTTGAGGACAAGTCCTCTCTTCATGCCTCCAGACTATTTACTGACGTTTCTGATGATTCGCCAACCAGTTGATTATATATTTTGGAGATTAAGCCCCTCCCCTGGCAATCCTTCAGCATCATTTCTTCAACTATTGACAGGATAGGAATAGACAATGACTGATTTATTTGTAAGTGTCAGTTGTAAATATTTAAAGAACTGGTTGTGAGCTATGTCATATTTGATGACAGTTTCATCAAATGACATCAGATGCTTACTGTCAGGACTGTAAATATCTTCTATTTTTTGTTTTTTTTCTTGAGCTTCTTATTTTGTCTCAGCCACACTTTGAAAAGACCTATTTCAGTCTATTGTATCCATGATCTTATTTTCATTGAGCAAAGTTAATGATCATAGGTAAAGGTGTGAAGATAGATGGACTGGTATATGAAGAGCGACGCACTCCCAAGTCAGTTTGAACAATCCACATTTTTTCCAAGAGTACCTTGGCCCCAAACTTGAAGGAGTTGACTCCCATCCCAACTGCTTGTGTTTTGACATGTCACTATCTTCTGATAATTCTTCCTATTCAGAAATGTCACCATTTAAGAAATTGTTTCCATGATAGATATTTAGAGTTACAATTTAATATAGTTTAAATTCATGTATTGCACAGGCAAGAGACAAAGTGACCAGTAAACATGTCTTTCATATGAGAGCTGCAGGAGACAGACAGCAACATTGTGAAAGAGTAACTGTAGGTTCATAGATTCAACTTGGTCATGGTGTCAAAGCTGTCTGTGGACTATCCTGTATAATAATTACCACCCCAGTTTTTACAGCATGAGCCTCTAGGCAGGATATTCTATGGGGTAGCATCCAAATACAGTCCAATAGTTGGTCTCCAAGAAAAAAGAAAAAGCCCTTTTTCTCTTGTGGACCAGGCTTGTCACTGATACGGTGTCACTGGTGTTGGGTGTCTGGGTCTTGAGTTTTGGAAAGAACTTATAATGATTTATAACAACAAAATGAAGTGACATATGTTTTGATTTGATTTAATGAAGTGGTATTTTCTGCTCTTCTGTGGTGATTATTAGAGGAACTAAGGGCACTTGAAGTGATTCTCCTGATTAGACTATTGTGGTCTAATCAACTGAAGACTGTATCTTTCTGGTCTGTTTTTCAGATTTGTGGAGAGCTTTTTGGATTACTGTAGCATTTGCTCTAATTCAAGAGTGGTTCAAATGCAGTAGTAAATCTTGAAGAAAAATACAAGGACAGTATATCCTTAGTGCTGCATCCTTGCATTGGCTGTCTAGCATTAGATTTTAGAATTGATTAAAACACATCACTGTTCTTGTGGAAGTCAATGAGCAGCTAATCCCTTGTGTATATTTCTCAACTTTTATCTTTGTCCATATTCACAGACCAAAGTACTCACAACTTTTTTTTACCCACAAGCACATATATATATTTTTACACCTTTCAAGGTTTTTTTCTTTGATCCAGGAGTCTGACTGAGGATTAAAAGAGTATGCCCAAACTCTGGAATAATTCACCAAAAATGCTCAGTTAACTGTGTGCATTCAGTTTTACAATTTCGAACGATCATCGATTTGACTGAGAAATGCAAATGTAACTATATTACAGATGACTACTAATAAAGCAACTCATATAAAAATGGTCCATAGATGAGAATGATTTTCTTTTTAAAATATTTTTTCTGTAGAGGATCACAGACCTTTACTGAAGCTAATACATCATGTTTTTGGTTACAGGGTATATCGAGGAAGCTTGCATCATTCCCTGTCCGTCTGACTGCAAACTGAGCGAGTGGTCCAACTGGTCACGCTGCAGCAAATCCTGCGGCAGCGGAGTCAAAGTTCGCTCCAAGTGGCTCCGAGAAAAACCTTACAACGGAGGGAGACCGTGTCCTAAACTGGATCATGTCAACCAGGTGAGGGAGGTCTTGCTTTACACAGTGTGATTAATGTTTAAACTAAGGATCACTGTTTAATTAATGCCTTTGTAGGTTTGGACGTGTTTAAGTTTTGTAATGTAAAATTTGATCTAATGCTTCATTTATATTTCTGTTTAATTCCTGAATGACCCTTTCTCTTCTTCTTTCTCTTCTTTTTTCATTAAACTGATTCCATCTACAGGCTCAGGTCAGTACAGTATTGCTTCTTTTTCTATATTTTAAAATGTTTTATTTGATATGTCTTTTATTTAAAAAAAATGTTTGCATAATTGTCATTTTGGCTACTGTTTAATAAGTAATGTTTAATTTAAGGTCTGTGTAAAGAAGAAGAAAATGTCTGAATTCACTTTACACGTTCTTTAAATCATTGACTTGAATGACGATCCATTTTCTGCACAAGATACATAATAATAATAATAATGATGATAATACTAATAGTGGTGTTTTGTGTACATCAGGTATATGAGGTGGTGCCTTGTCTCAGTGACTGTGGACAGTATGTGTGGGTGGCAGAGCCCTGGAGTGTGTGGAAGGTCAGCAGCGTGGATGTGAAGGAAAACTGCGGTGAGGGCGTTCAGACCAGGAAAGTCCGGTAAGACCAACCAAAACATCTCATCTTAATCTGTTATGCCCTGCTCATGCTGCCTCATCCTTTTCTTCTGTCATGTATGGCTTGTATTCCCATATTTTCCACTTGTGTTGCATTTTTCAAAGATGTGTCCTTTAGCTATTGCAGTGGCACTGACTCAGTTTCCCCAAATGGATCATTAAACTTTCATCTAGTATATTTACTCCATGATAAGATCTTTTACCTTTCACACTGTGTCAACTCTGTACTCAAATCAGATTTGACTTGTTTTCAAATGACAAATCTTTAGTAAACATGCTTTTAACTTTCCAACATTTACATTCTAACAAGATGTGTTCAAAACCATATAGGATGGCAGCTTTAAAACATTCTCACAGGAAGCATTTTTACTGTGTCAGACATAGACTTTAAAAATCATATATACATATTAACATTAAACTGAGCTTTCTAAAGGGAAACTTTCAGCTTTGTGAGTTGCTGGAGCTACTGTAGTCAATCCAAATTTGGTCAAACAGCCTGACTTTAAATTAGCCTGAGATAGGTCAAAGAAGCACAAACTGCTATGGTTGACTGTGATAGGTGGAGACACCTGTCAGTGAAACAAATGAAACTCAAATCCATCGTCCTTCTTCGCGGAGACATAATTCAGTCAAATTAAAACACATAGACATCATACCCACCCAAAAATCAGCATTACTTACTTGTTTTCCAGTTACAATGGTATCTAGTGGTATCTGATGTACAGTGTATACACTTATACATAGGTTTTTATATTTTATATATTCTGCACTATTTTAAGCCATTGCAACATAATCTCATTCTGACGTGCACTGTATAATCTATAATCTATCTATCTATCTATCTATCTATCTATCTATCTATCTATCTATCTATCTATCTATCTATCTATCTATCTATCTATCTATCTATCTATCTAGCATAATCATCATGGTTCCACATTTTCTTGATTTTCTTTGATTGTACATTCATAATTACAGCGTGAACAGGAACTGCCATTTGATAATTCAGTAAGATGTTTGCCTTGTATTGTAACCTTTGGACATACTGGCAAAAACTTTTAAAAAAGGACAAAAAAACATCCTAGCGTAATGTAACCCTCCTCCTGGAACAACCTCACAAATGAGGTATAATTGTATTTAAATTAGACCTATTGACCATCATTTCCTAAAATTATGTGTAAAACGTGTCGTAATAAGCTGGAATTAATTTAGCTAAAAAGGTCTAACACAGAACTGGGTGATAATTGTATACTTTATGCTTTTAAACAGTCAATTTTGACCCAGGAGGACAAAAGTTACACGGTTGATGGGAACAACAGGAGGGATAATACATGCTGGCAAATTAGCTGCATGCCTGAGTACACAAACTCTTCCTGATATAATGAATAATAAAATATGACATTCCCAGCTAAGACGTGTCAAACCTGTTTATAATAGGAGTATAAACCAAGCTAACACTTCAAGGTGTAATGGAAGAATGATTTTCAAAATAAAACACAGAAATGTTTTAGGAAAGGTAAAATGATCACTGTCTGAATCAGACTACTCTTTTTCAAACCCCTCATTTCTCCAGGTGTATGCTGAACACTATAGATGGGCCCTCTGAGCAGGTGGAGGATTACCTATGTGACCCTGAGGAGATGCCTCTGGGGGCCCGTAACAGCCGGCTGCCATGCCCCGAAGACTGTGTGTTATCAGACTGGGGAGCCTGGAGCCCATGTCCACTGGTAAGCACTCCTCTGCTCACTGCTTCATGTTCAGTAGTAGTAGTACCAGAGAGTATAGAGATAATGTCACTGCCATTTGTGCTCTCTGGATATGTTTCTATGTCTTTTTTATTTGTGGGAAGGGTTATCAAACTTTAGCCATACATCATCTGTTACTTATTGCCTTCTCTGAGCCGAGTGTCTTCTTCACTTGAAAACAAAGAAACAGCATGTGAGCTGATAGCAGAGCAGCCCTTACGAGTCTTCTGTTTTGCAAAGTGAAATGAACTAAGCAAACACCAGAGATGGTTTTAAAAACAGTTCCTTGTTCATACAACTCAGTGAAAGTGACAGAAGACAAGTGACTAGTGATTTCTTTTCAGAGTAACTAAATTACATGTGCAGTCATTTTATGAAACTGTCTATTGATCCTGGTCCCGTGCAACAGTTATTTTCCTTTTTCCAGAGAAAATCCAGGGTTTCTATCCACCTGAGCCCCCAAAAATCTGTAAAAAAAAAAAAAAAAAAAAGATGTATAATTGGACACTCCCAAAATAAGAGGCAACGTCATTTTCACACCCAAAACCCTCACCAATGTTTGAGTCCTTTTCCTGTTGAGAACATGTGTTCCATTCATCTAAATAATGCCTGTTTGTTTTAGCTGTGTCTACATAACGGTATGAATGAGTAAAGCCAGTATCCTCTCTCTGCTCCTCAGCCATGCAGTGGGAACGGTACTCGAGAGAGAAGCGCTTACTCGCTCCGGCAGCCAGGAGAGGGGAAGGAGTGTCCTCTGACTACAGAGACGGAGCCCTGCAGACTCAACAGCAACTGCTTCCACTACTCCTACAACATCACAGGTCAGACTCAAACTGTTTTAAAAGCAGTCAGGTTGTCAGCTGGGCTACATGAACCAGGTCATGTATGTAGAGAGAGTAGTTTTTAACCAATGGAACATGTTCCCTGCAGATTGGAGTACCTGTCAGCTGAGTGACAGAGCTGTGTGTGGAAATGGCATCAAAACCCGCATGCTGGATTGCGTGCGGAGCGACAGCAAATCTGTTGACCTCAAGTTCTGCAAAGAGGTGAATTGGGGTTATGTCTCACTACCTGCTTTCGAAGCCTCTTAACGTTTTTGAAATGAGATAATAAAACACGACAACTTTCTGTTCTGTTGCAGCTCGGACTGGAGAGGAAGTGGCAGATGAATGCTTCCTGTGTTGTGGAATGTCCCGTCAACTGTCAGCTGTCTGAATGGGCAGCGTGGTCGGAGTGCACACACACATGCGGGCTTCAAGGTATGTGTGTAGCACTGTCCATTACGAAGTAACCTAGAATTTTATCTTTGTCCAGGTTGGCTAAAAAGTACAATGCAGTTCATTCTTGGCCCTGGAAATGATACATTATTGAAAGCTTTAGCTACTTTAGCTTATCCAGTGGGATTTTCAAAATATCCCAGCCAGCATGTCCATGTGGGCCCACACACATGGGCTATGTGGGTACTGAGTGGACATGGGCTTGAACTGGACAAATTTTGCAGGTCCCACATGGTTTCAAGTAACATGGGCCTCACATGTGAAGCCCATGTGGGCTGAATGTATGAGCCCCATAAGGGATGTAAGTGGGATAAGTGGGCATCAGCATAAACAGGGCAAACTGAATGGGCCCCATATTGTTTCAGAAACATGGGCCCCACATGTGTAACTCACTCAGTTGGGCCCCAGTCAGAACCCACTTGAAGCCCATATGGTAGGGCCACCATTGAAACTACAGGCAAACCCACTTGGGACCCATATTGTTTCAGAAACATGGGCCCCACATGTGTAACTCACCCAGTTGGGCCCCAGTCAGAACCCACTTGAAGCCCATATGGTAGGGCCACCATTGAAACTGCAGGCAAACCCACTTGGGACCCATATTGCAGCGCAAATATAATACTTATGGGGCCCACATGGACATGCTGGCTGGGATAGTAAGAAAATATATTTATCTTACTAATTTGGCTGAACAATTTTACATAGAAGAGAAAGTCAGATAACTTGAGAAACCAGGTTAATAACACCATGTTTAATGAGTCATTGATGTCATTATTTATTAAATTTTCACTGAAATTCCAACATGGTGGCTTCTTAACGCAATGTTAGCTGTGAGTGATGATCCATCACTGCTGCAGGTCCACAGTGCTCAGCTCTCAGCTGTGTGGTAAAGGAAGTGAGCCTCTCTTACGGTAAAAGTGGAAACCAGAAACGCTTTATGATGTGAGAAATGATCGTATTATAGCCCTAAGCCAACTGAGAGAGGGATAATAATGTCCTTGCATGTAATTCCATAGGATCAGCTCATTGATTGGTGGTCCATTACGAGTGTGTGCTCTGGGGCTCAGGGAGCACTCTGCTCTCCACAAGTCCTTGAGAAGAGCAGCAGCCAGAAGCAACAAGAGCAAATAGTAGATATGAAACCAATCCAGGCCTTAGCTATTGTGGTAACCTTAATCTGTCCCCAGGCAAGAAGGATTTTTTTCTTGGTATGGAGAAACAGCAGGAAGGCCACGAGAAGAGAGGGTCTCCTCTCTTTCCTTCCTGTGTTTTCTTTTTATCTTCAGGCTGGCTGTGAGGACATACTTCCCTGGTGGAACTCATTTCTGTTCCTGAGCCAGGAATAGCAATGAGCTGGATTGGTTTTGAACATACCTGGAAGCAGTAAGGCGCTGTTATCAATCAGGCGGCGTACAAACACAGCTATTTTCCTGGATGTGTGCAACCTGTGTGCATAGATAATCATGACATTGTGTGTTCTCCCGCCAAACACTGATAGTGACAACTGGCAAACTCCTTTTTTTTTTCACCCAGCAGCCCTCCCTGCCACCCGCCGCTCAACCTCAAACTCTGCCATGACTGCCTGTAGGGAGACCACTGAGGCATGAGAATTGTAATAGAGGGTGATGCTTTCTATGGTATAAGGCACTAGCATCTCCTGCAAAGTAACCAGTGAACAAAGCTACACCTACACATGATGCTGAACTTTGATTATAAATATAGAGATTGTGGTCTGTGCAGGAAAGTAAAGGGCCCTAAAAAAACTAAGGGTTAAGGGAGGTATTTAGCTTCCAAAGGCCAGACCTTCCACTATCGATGCATTCACCATGTTTTGTTATCTTAAGCTACAGTGATGGATATTTTCTAGATTGACAATGGATCAAATGACTGTGTGTAATGTGAAAGGAGTCGTTTCTCATGATGAACCCACATAATTATCCCCAAATCTACAGTTTCCCTCAGCTATGAGGAGCTATAGTATACTACGGACCATGTACTTGTAGTGTACTAGACAATATACTAATTTAATACCGCTTCAGACTAAATTGGAACAGTTTTACGTTTATAAAAGTATACTTTCAAGTATACAACAAGTATGTCTATATCATAACTCATCTCTAACTCATCTATATACTACTAGTGTACTAGGTATGTACTTGTAGTCCACATTTTAGTTTATTGAAGTATACTTAAAGTATACCACAAGTACACTCTTCTATATAGTGCCATTGTACTAGTTCTATACTATATGATGTTGAACATATAAGTTTATAACAGGGTAATACCTCAAAGCTAATGTGTGGAGTGAAAAACATTTTTAACATTTAAGTACTAAAGTATAAGTATAAGTCTTATTATTAATGTACTTAGTCTTAGACTCTTTATGCTTTTCAGTATAAGCCAAGTACACTTCACTATATTATTCTTAAGTATATACAATATATTTATTAAAAGTAAACTTCAAGTATACTGCCTCAGTTTTAGTATAAAATAAGTTTACTCATAGTACACTTGAATAAACTACTTTTTGCTAAGGGTTATCTAACTGCAAAGGTCCGGAGATTTGATCATTTGCATAAAAAAATATGCCAAATGAGGTGACCTGTTTCACTCTATTTTTATTCACAAAACGTCACCTAAAAATAAAAAGAACATTTTCCTGCTGTTGGAAAATAGCAGACATGGTATTAGAGGACCCAAGACAATTAAAAAATAGTACTACAGCTGTCAACCATGTGTCAATGATACACAGTATAGTGACAGAAATAAAGAAGGAATTGTTTGACATTAATTGATTGACATGATGCTAAAACATATCTTGTTGTGAAAGTGTCAACAACTGATAAGTGGGTCAGTCATGTAGTCGAGTCCAATGGAAGATATTTTTCTGGATGGAGACTTTGAAGCATCTGTTGGAGTGTGGCAGTTTTCCTAGCATCTACTTATTTCTATACATTTTGATGCCAAAATCCTTATGGCAGTAAAATCTAAAACAATACAAGGTTTCTAATCTCTAGGGAAGATGCAGAACCCATTGACACAGTGGGCCCTATTTTAATGATCTACAGTGTAGCGCACGGCCTGAAACACGAGGCGCAAGTGCCTTTAGGTCGTGTCCAAATCCAATTCTGCTGTTTTAACGGCGGAAAAATGGTCAGTGAGCCAGGCCCATATTTCAAAAAGGTTGGACTTAAGTCCCTTCATTAATCATGGGTGTGTTTTGGGCGTAACATGCAGTACACCAATCAGAGTGTCATCTCCCACTCCCTTTAAAAGCCAGGAGAGCTTACACTTTGGCAGATTGCTATTATAATTGTGAATTTGCTACGTAATGCTTTTCAAGAATGAAACATGAGTTACTTTTGCTGAAAAGTAAGTTGGTTGATAAGCTCCAAACCTGATGTGTAATTCATAAAAAGGACTACCATGGGTGCACAGCAACACGCCCATGGGTTAGGGTTAGGGGATTTATTTTATCTTTCTTTGCAGAGACCCATCAGTGTAGCTCTTATATGATAGAGCTGGACTACTTGGCAATTTGTGCCCAACGGAAAATTATAAATAATGGTTAAATGAGTGAAGTTAGGTCTCTTAAATTGCTTGTAAGTGCCACTTAAGAAATTCTTCTCGCATAAGGCTCATTGTTTTCCAGCTGAGATCCCTCTGTGGTTCTTATAATCATGGTGGGTTTGCTGGCAAATGAACTGGCAGCTGGTGAGTCTTGCTGCTGGGGAAACATCTCCCAGGGATTTGTTACTGATGGTGTTCAACATTAAGAGGAGTGTTACAGGGCTTGGCAAAACAGCACTGGAGATTAAATCAATTAATCCAACATGGATTTTTTTATGAATGGGAGTGAATGGTCTTTGTGGGAAGGACTGGACCTCTGAAAAGGACCTCTTGGTAGTAGATCAAGCCTTACAATGGCAATTAATATCTATTTTCTTCCCTAACAAGCACACATTTTTAGTCACAGTCATTGCTGAAATTAACTTAGAAGTGCAGCATTTTGTGATATTTCGAGACCCACTTTGTATTCTGTGTCACCTCTGAAGTAGTATAGCTGAATGTATTATTTGTTTAAGGCGGTATGGTCGACAAAAACCACATGCTTTTCCTTTGAGACAGCAACTAATTGAGAGTTTTCTCACATCCGTTCCCTGGGGCTCTTTGTTAAAATGCAGAGTGAATTTGGTAAAGGGCACTTTTTTCCCCTCCTTCTACTTCATATCCTCCAACCTAAGATAGTTGCTCGTTTCATTTTAACACAACAAAGAAATATGAATATTCAAAATGACTGCAGGGAGTGTGATGAAGGCCCAAAAAGGCACCATAGATGAAGTCAGTTGAAAAAGAACAGAACGCTCTAGATTATGGCAATGAAATTAAAAAAAGGAAGAGGAATGCAGAGTTTATTCCATGGTATAAGATGTTATTTGAGAAATTAGGGAAAAAAAGGTCTCATGGCATACACAGCTCTGTCTAATTAATAGAAACCTGAAGTCCTTCATTCTAATAGAGGGTGAATTCTGGTCAGTAATGGACTAGTTTGGATGTTGGATCTGCTGGTCATCAGATCATTGATACATTGAATGTTTCCAAACCTGCAACAGCAGGAGCTGCTTTGTAAACAAAACATTTTGGCTATCTTGACATTCGCTGCTATTGTACCATTTTACTAATCATGGAATCCGAGCTCCATGTTTCGGTCATGGTAAGTGTCTGCTGGTGGGTCATAATAGCTGTGATACTCAGCTACAGTAAGGAACAGGCTTTCCTCCATGATGTTCTACTGCCTCTGCACTGTTCCCATTCAGTGCTCCTCCAGTGGTGGAAGAAGTACTATAATCTTTTACTTAATTAAAGTAGCAACACTGTAGTGGAGAAGTACTCTAGTAAGTCATCAATTCAAGTATTTGTATCAAAATATACTTAAAGTAACAAAAATGAAAGTACTATACAAGTTGGTCCAATTCAGAAAACAAAAATGATTATTGAATGTATAAGCAATGTTTTAATGTTGTAGCTGGAAAATGACTTGATATATTGCTGTGACTTATTCTACATAAATACATTGTAATTTATTTGTTGATTATATTTCATTTTCATAAGAAAGTAAACTAGGGACTAAATGTTGTAATTACATTACAATATTTGCCTCTTGAATGTAGTAATGTAGAAGTAAAAAATAGCTTAAAATTACTCAAGTAAAGTAAAGTCTTTAGTCTTTAGTCACTCATTCTCATTCCCAGGTCATCAGATGCCTTTATCACGCCCCTCAGTGTCTCATACAGATGCACAAGATACTTTTTGGTGTCTGCACAAGACGCACAAGGCTTTCAGTTAACTTTCAACTAAACCCACCCACGGCAATTTTAGGCACTTAGAGCAACTGCTGTGGATGTTCATTTATTCCAATGTTAACCCTCCTGCAGTGCAATAAGAAGCTTTGAGCATCAGCCCCACTGGCAAACCAAAGGTGGGAGGACACACTGTCTGGAGGGATTTTCCTCACTGTCAGTTCCCATGTTAAGGTTTTAATTTAATGATATGACATGCTCAACATTTCTAAAAGCAGAAACAATAATGTGTTGGGTTTATGGTTATGGTCGTCAGTTATAATCATTACAGACAGACAAGAAATTAGAGGTGTAGAGGTGAAATTCAATAAGATAGTTTACATAGTATGACCCTTCTTGTCTCAGATATAAAAAGTGATAAAAGGACATCTAAATGTCTTCATCCCATTTATGTGGCAGTTCTGGTGGTTTTATTGGGATGGCTCTGGCTCAGTACGTGAAATTGGGTTCCAAGTTGCTCCTGATGGTCAGGCCCACTTCTGTACATGGCATCACTATGTGAATGAGTGAATCAGAGGCAAACATTGCAAGATGCTTCGTCCATTAAGGTAGAAAGACATGATATGAAAGTAGTCCAATTATCATTTTATTGTCTTTTGGTGCAAAGGCAAGTTAGGATTAGGAAAGCCAAGCCTCTGTCAGTACTAGGGCCGGGTATTATTTCAAAAATGACGATACCAGTACCAATCCAAGTACCCTTAAAGTGATACTGATACCAACTGAGTAATTCATTTGATACACAATACACATTTAGTGTACTGTCTTTTATCTGGTGTAACAGGTGTTTAGTGTAGACACACGTTTAGGTGACATCTCAGCTGAACTGCTAAGCTAACTAACTCAAATTCACTGTTACTCCACCACCACAGCTGTTGTGGCAGTGGGCCAATCACATGTCACATTAAATTGAGGAACACTTGTGTTGATTGGCTGTGAGCAAGTCTGTACAAATAGTCATATTTTCTAGCTCTGGGTGCAAAAAGGATTGATTGCAGGTTTTGATTGATGGGAGACATTTCGATACTACTTGGTATCAATTTATTTCGGTCAATATTTTCAAGGTATTGATTACAGATACCCAGCCCTAGTCAGTACTGGTCCTGGTCTGAGAGTGGCTGCTAGAAATACAGTAAAAGCTGCCAATAAGGGACAAGGTATGACAGTTTAAATATCTAATTTGAAACAGAGAATTTCAAGTTGGTACAATTTGCAGATATATGTTAATGTAACGTCAAGAAAATGAACACAAGTGAGATGTGACAATGGAAAATCACAAATTAATACAACTTTGAATTTAAGTTTACAAAAGTTAAAATGTACAGTTGGACAAACCAGGAGAGTAAATTCAAGTTGAAAAAAGTAGATGCTTTGATTTGAGAATGAACTGTAGCTCCAGCAGTTAAAAGCCCTGAGGTTACCTTGACAAACATCATAGTAATCCATATGACTTTAGCCATCCACAGCTGCTTCCAGCTGCTCTGAACTGACTGTTTTTTCTGATCTTAACAAGGCTTAGACATATGCAGAGGTCATATCTCATACGCCTCATGAATAAATAATCCTTTTTTCATCCTTCTTCTTGTTCTGCAGGCAAGCTGTGGAGAAGTCGAACAGTGATCCAGGCTCCCCAAGGTGATGGGAGGCCATGTCCCTTGCAGATGGACCAGTGGAAACCCTGCCTGGTGAAGCCCTGCTACAGCTGGAGATACAGTGCCTGGTCTGAGTGCAAGTCTGAGGTCAGTCAGCCTCCAGCTTTCCGTCTGTCAGACAACCAGAGTTTGACATTTTACCAGAGCACTTCCTCTAGAGGGAAGTTACATTTATGCCATCACCAGAATATTTAAAACTGTTTAAAGGATACATATTCTGCACATGTCCAGTTCTATATTGATATTCAGGGGCTCTACTGGAATATTTTTTGCATGATTTACAGTTAAGAACACCTTATTCATCTTATACTGACCCTTTTTGCAGCACCTCAGTTCAGCCTTTGTCTGAAACAGGCAGTTTTAGCTCCTCTCTCTTTAAGACCTCCCTCCCAATGAGCCCAGTCTCATTAGAATTATGATGACATAAGTTTTTATTCATAGAAAAATGAAACAATCCAGCCAAAAATTGTTGCAATATTCAGTCAACAATCTTGACATTGAGTCCAAAATAGAAGAAGTTACTGTATCATATAACCCGTCTTGCACCTTGTCACCAAGATAGCAGGAGAATGTTCTGGAAGCTTGGAGTGAAGCACGCAGTATGATTTCCTCTTCTCACTGTCTCCACTCTCCTTCCTTCTCTGATGTGTTCTTCATTTAGTTCTTTCTGTATCTACCCCCACTCGACATTTTTTCATTTTTTTCTTGCCTGAAGCATCTTATTACTTTGACATGCTGCTGGACTTCAGAGGAAAGATGCTTTGGTGCTTTGTTCTGTTGGGGAAAAAAAACAAGTTTTAAAAAAAAAGCTTTGAAGCTGGATTTTGTGTAAACTGCCAACTAGTGCTTCATGCATGCGCTGCTAAGTTGAAGACACTATGTATAGATATATATGTCTGCATGCATATTTGTGTCCAGGGGGCAAGGTGTGGAGAGGGTCTGCGCTTCAGGAATGTGTCGTGCTTCGTGTCGGATGGATCTGGTCTGCAGGAAAGCAGCCTGGTGGATGATGAGCTGTGTGGAGATCTGGAACCTTCTGTGGATGGAGATACACATATCATACTACAGGAAGCCTGCACTGTACCCTGTCCAGGTAAGAAGACACAGTAATATATACAGTACAAAGGTACTCTACTATATGTATACCAAGTTTTAAATACATGATCCCTGCAATGCTTAGTTTTGGCCATAGGTACTATCAGTAACAAAAAATGTAGATTTTAATGGAGGTAATAACTAAGATACAGGAATGCAGCAACATCTCTAAAAATAACGACCCTTTGGTGGGCTGCGGGCCATATGTTTGACATACACCTGATGGACAGTATACTGCAGGTAGCCTACAAACACACTAATTGTAATAGATTCATGGAAATGTCTCACTCTTTTCCTGGAAACAAATAAGATTACTCACCCAAAATAATGTCTCTAAGTAATTAATCTAATTCTCTACAAGAACCTTGAATGAAGAATAAATGTTCAAGCTTGGTTTAATTTTCTGATTTTTAAATGTTCTTTATTTTCTTATTTCTTATTTGTTACATTAGGTGGAGAAACCTTTAGCTGACAGTTCCTCTTAAAAGTGTACTCTCTTGTTGGAAAACTGTTCTTCAACTGTAAAAAAAATCGACTTATTCTTCATTTTTTTGTCATTTCCTCTTACAAAATTCCATACATTCAAGTGTTTATAGATGAGTGAATGACTTTCTTTAGAGCTGACCTGAAGTTAGACTGTGCAGGGAAAGAACATGCAGTCATTTCAGCTTATTGTTTGGTGGGTTTGAGGAGTAGAAGAAGTGTTTATCGATGTTTAGTTGTAACATTGAATGCTGTCTAACCAGCTGAATGTTGTCTAGGGGCAAAATAAAAAATATGACAGCATTCAGTGTGTTGATCTGAAGCTGTAATAATAATGCTGGTCCAATAACAACAAAGAATTGGCTGTGGCAGCACTTAGTACTGAGTGTGCTTGATTGTAGGAGCTACTAGAGCTCCAGAGTGTGCCACACAAAGCAACACTCTGATGTTAACAGGTGGGAGGAGGGAAAGTGAGGACAATGTGGGAAGCTTTTACAGCTGAAAATGCATGTTGGTGGCAGTGTGGTTTTTATTGTACCTCAGTGAAAGCCTTCAGAGCTGTTGTTGCAGTGATTTGAAGTCATCCATTGACATGAGGAAAGGAAACTGTGATTATAGTTACAGCAGCTACAGTATGTTTGTGTGTGTGTGAGTGTGTGTGTGTGTGTGTGTGTGTGTGTGTGTGTGTGTGTGTGTGTGTGTGTGTGTGTGTGTGTGTGTGTGTGTGTGTGTCTGTGTGTGTGTGTGTGTGTGTGTGTGTGTGTACATATGTACTCTTACACAAACTACTTCAGCTTGGATAGTGTGTGGGCGTAATCAGCCCATAATCAAGTTAATTGGCTTTAGTTGGGGCCACAAGGTCAAAGAGGAGGAAATGGTTTCTGTTTGTGTCGATTATGACTTGTGGAAACATAGCTATTCATTCTCAATACACGAGAGACAGACAGAGAAAATGTGATTTTGTAGTATAATCTTAATTACGGCCCATATTTTCACGATTAATTAAACATGTAGAAATGTGCTGAAATCAGCCTCGCCGTTACAAAGAGAGCAGTCAGACCTATTCAACAGAGAATCTTCTCTTTGCTGGGAATATCATGATTCTGAGCAGATGATGGTAATGAAAAAATGGATCTGACTTTTTATGTGAGAGGAGGTTTAATTATGAATTCACCTCAGTGTGTGTCATTGACCTTTTTTTTCAGTCACACACTCTCTCACAGGCAAAGAGTGAAGCTGACATTTGAATGGATGTACCTGAATGAAATATGTCACAGCATTCCATGATAGCAAAGACATTTTCATTCTTTGTGCCTCAAGTATCATGTGTATCTATCTATGTACGTGTATATATATACATATATATGTATATATATACATATATATATATATATATATATATATATATATATATATATATTTATGATGACAGCTTTTCTTGTTCTTGTGCTAAATTATTCACTTCCCTCAATTAAGACATCCAGATCTTTATTTGAAATATGCTTATTTTTAAACTCAGATACCTAACTTTATACCTAATGTCCCCTGTTTTTTCAGTAGAATTCATCACATTTAATTTTTCCTTTTTCACATTTTTAATTTGCCGTTGTGCAAACTCAACACATCCTCAACAATGTATATATCCACAGGTCTAACTGCATCAGTAAAACAGTGTTGTGGAGTCGTGTTATAATCATCATTCTTCTGCTCATTTCTCATTTTAACAGAAATGTTGTTTTCATTAACCCTTACATACTGATCATATTCTACAGCCCTGCAATATGTTCTGGGCCAATTTTGACCTGATCTAAGAATCTCCTCATAAAAAGTGTCTATACCAAATGTTGAAGCACAGATGTGTTTAGAAAGCATCAATAGTGGATCTGACTGATCAATAAATGTGATTAAACCTTGATTCATGTTTCAGAGAGCAGAGAGAGTGTATTTTTTAGATCCTATCACACAATATCATGTCCTATTTGACCTAAGACATGAAAATATAACATAGCAATAATGATGGAAATGTATTTAATGTAAAGTGAAAATGAACTGTGGGGTTTATTGTATAACCATTAGAGCCATCAGTCTTCACTGCTACATCATAAAAAGAATTAATAAAATGATTAACTATTCATTTCACTAAAATAAAACCAATTTGACCCAGAACAAATTGAGGGACGTGGGGTGCACTTTCCTCTTTATGGGACAGTTGTTAGTGAAGACTTGGACAGGAAAGAAGAGTAAAGAGAGGGTGATGAATGGCTTGAAAGGTTGCAGATACAGTATGTGGCATTTGCTGAAAGCATTCAGCTACCAATGCACTCTGTCACTGATGGTATGTCAACAGGGATTAAAAATTAACAAGACCTGGTAGAATAACAAGTAGAAGCCATACGTAGGAAACATTAGTGAATTAAAACAGTATTTCAATGAGAGAAGAGAGCATGACATGACTAAACCAATGGATTTAGTGCAGTAGAAATGGGCCTTATACTGTATTAACTATGTGAGCTACAGGTATTTCCACTCCTCCCAATGTAGATTATCAGTGACCAACCGTTATTTGCGACATGATTCAGTCAATAGTTGAACGTTCGCCATTATTTGAGGATTTACAGTATACATCCTTAAACGTTATTTCCAATTAGAAGAGAGTGTTCTACAAAGATATTTCATGTCAAAGCTCTTTAATTATGGTTCCACTAAATGCACATCTAGAGTTTTAGTTGCTGACCTCTCTGTATGTTCTGTAGGAGAGTGCTACCTGACAGACTGGACAGTTTGGAGCCCATGCCAGCTGAGCTGTGTGAGTGGAGATGACCTGGGTTTCGGCTCGGTCCAGGTCCGATCGAGAGCCGTGGTAGCGCAGGACCCAGAGAACCTGCTGCAGTGTCCAGAACAGGAGTTGGAGGCCCGGCCATGTACAGGTCAGTGTGACTGATATAGAGTGATTCACTGAGGCTAATTAAAGGGGCAGAGGTACTACTAAGACCAGGTGATCATTGCTTCCTACATTAATTAGCATGAAATTACTATTGCTTTGTGATCAAACTGGGATCAGAACTTTCACCTCCTCTGTACATTTTCTGTAGAATCTACAGTATTAGCTGACTTGTCATTAAAGCTTTTAACAAAGTCATGACCATGCTCTTCCTGCAGAGGGCCAGTGTTTTGAATATAAGTGGAGAACTGGACCATGGAGAGGCTCATCTCGCCAAGTCTGGTGTCAGCGCTCAGATGGACTCAATGTCACAGGTAAGCATAATGTATATTACCTGAGCCTTTGGGTGATCATATGGATAACTACTGAGTGTGAACTGGAATAAAGGCCTCTTTAAACTAATATACAGAATGTTAGAGTGGTCAAAAGTGAGAGGAACAGCTCCACAAAAATACCAATTAGCTACACTATCCCAAGGCTATCTCAGGACTAGTTCTTGTATATCATGGTACCAATAACCAGACACATAACCACTACTGATCCCCAAAACTGTCTCAAATCAAGGACAAGTTCATTCTTTACCTTGGAACTAGTCATTTGACAAAACATTTCTGACTAAAAGGTCCACTTGATAGCTTTTTGTGGAGTTCAAAGACCAGGAGATGGAGCTTGATTAGTTGCCATGGAAATATATCTGTGAACAAACTGCATCCGCTGATGTAATATGGTTGATATGGTTACGTGGAAGATGCTGGTATGCACATATACATAATACATATCATGGGCATTCATTTAAAATTCACTGAGGTCCAATTAGTGAACATTTCCTCAAGTGAAGGACAGAACATCATAATGTCTGTGTTGTTTTTCTGTAGCTTGAAGTAGCATTGTAGTTCCATCGGTATCTGTTTCTAGTGGCTAGATTGTAAACTGTCAAATATATACAGTAGAATTCATTTATTAGTATTTTACACTCTACTTGAGAGGTTTCAAAAATAACAAAACATCTCTCCTCTATTTCTTTGTGTGTATTTCACTGACAGTCGATCTCTCTACGTCTGAATGCACGGATTTCATTGGCTGATTAGCGTCACATGAGAAGATTCACTATGCACATTGATCTATGAGTTTCTGAGGACTGCTCTGCTTTTGCTGTAATAGCTGGAGAAGCTGTGCCCGTTAAAATAGAAACGCTTGGACAAATTTACCAATGGTTCAATTTACCAAATTTACCATCAGTTATAGGCCCAGGTCCGGCTAGGACGTCGCCTGGGTCCACCAATAGGACCACCTATTAGGGAGCTCTGCTGTATATGAATAAATCAAAACAAATGACACAAAACACAATACAGAAGGGTCATGGCCAATATGTTGGTTCATTGATCTGAGAGTAGTAATTTTACAACACAGAAATAAATACATACAACTGTATATGTGAAGTGAAACAATTAGTCAGTTAATCCATTAGTCTATTAAGCAGAAAGGAAAAAGAAACATTTAATTGACAATCCTGCTCAATGCCCTATGTTCAAAATGCCTGGTTCCAGCCTAGATCTTTTCTTTGTCTTGTTTTCATATAGCAGATTATCTGATTACAGTTAGTCCCTGTAATGTAGGAAATAACCCAGGATGTTCAGCATACCCAGACAGCCTCTGCAGATCAGTCCGTAGCCTCCACCCAGACAGTGTGGATGTAAATGTGACCTAAATGAGGTTTATAAGCTTCCACAGCTCTGACACAAGGTCTGATGATATGCATGTCAGGGTGATACTGTGGAAAAGGTTACTTAAAACCGTCTCATCCCCAGTGTCGGAAACCCCACATGGCTCTCGAAACATTTCTTGACAGCAAATTCCAGGAAACTGTAAGCAGATGAGGCTTTTAATCTCCAGCATTGCCACAGTCTAAATTTAATCCTATTGTCCATCACATGTCAGCACAAAGCTCAGCACCAATGGTATTGTTCTCCAGCTCCACAAACCCTCACTTATCCACTGGCATACCACTTGATGAAGGTCTATATGGAAGAATGGATTTCTTTCATCTGGGGCATCTGCTTTTATTTACAGCTCCTGCCTCCTACAGGCCTGGAGCCATGTCATATTTGTGGGTTAGGTGAGCGTACGACACTCAGCTCTTAGCTTAAGTGAACGATGAATGTCAGCGTACCCAGCACTCCAGATGGCATGCCCATATCCGGCTGCTCAGATTGGCACAGTGCATCTTTTTCCCTTCTTGCAAATGTGTCCTCACAAGCAGTGGCGTTCCCCTCATGAATATTCATACTGAGCTCTCTCCTTGAGCATTCCTCCTAATAAATATTCAAGAAGCTGATAGAGTACCGTGTTTTCGCAGACGTGTTTTATCTGAGTGTCTGGTGGTTGGATCAATGTCAGTTATAGTGGCTGTCTACATTATCCTGCTTATTTTATCCTCAGTGGGAATTCACTCTCCTTACCCTACGCGGCCTACAGCTCAGCAAAACCCTGGATGAACCTGATTACCAAGTGACTGAAAATGAAATCTATTCACCAGTGGATTGAGTAGGGGTAAAAAGTAGGTCCCCCACCACTGTAAATAGTATCTTCCCTCTTGTAAATTTGTCGATGAGTATTGATTTAGTCCAGTGGTGGAAATAATACCTATTGCTTTGCCTCCAGGCACGTAATTTCAAAGCAGTGAAAGGACAATAGGATTTTCCCATAGGATGTCTTGCAGTTCATTCCAGTAGTAAGGTGCATATTACAGGAGGCTAGCCTGCCTAACACCAGACCGCGTCTCAGTCTCATGTGAGATTGAGGTAGGGTCTGGCAAGGAGCCGTTCATTTCCTCGTATTTGAGGTGGGATCAACGAATGTCGATCAAATGCTTCTGTACGCTACTGGACAAACCTACAGCCAATCATATCAACGATAGACAATGATGTATTCAGAGCCTGTAGAGAGCAACACTTCCTGTTTATGAAGGAAAAATCATGTAGAGCAAGTTTTTGTTCTATTTTCAAAGTGCACTAGCCTTCCAATTTATTTAGCACACAATCTACTGCTGCTTTGAACGGTTGCTGCAGCGACGTGGCCGCCATGCTGGATGTAAACAGAGTCACTCTATGGGCATCATCGCCATGAGCCCGCCTCCCTGTTCTGTGATTGGTTCACTATCTCAGGCGAAAATTTTGTCTTGGTGGCCATGCTAACTTTCTGAGCGAAGTGGAATCTCGCTGGAATGAGAGCATAGGTTTACCCAGGCTAACTGGAGACCAGTACTTTCCTACAATAGTTGATGAGAGGAAGTTAAGAAGCAACCTCGTCCTATGTTATAGTATTGTGATTGTTCACTCTGAATTGTACCATCTCAACAATTTATTTATGAATGAAAATACAGGTATACTTATGTCCTCTAGATGTGAGCCTTTCGAGCCTCTAGAGCCCAGTGCTGCCTGAGCTTTCTTCCCTTTAAAAAGGTTGCTCTCACCAATTGCTGCTAAATTAAACAGTACGGTCTGACCTGCTCTGTGTGTAAAATGCCTTGAGATCACTTTTGTTGTGATTTGTCACTATATAAATAAAGATTGATTGATTGATTGATTGATTGACCGCAATAGCCATCTCAAATGGTTCTCTGGTAAATGCTGGCCAGTGGTTTAAAGATGTGAGTATACTATGTAGGATTGGTCTGTTGGTGTTTGTGAGCACAAGGCAATCAAAGTTAATGAATGGAGAGAGCGAGCAACCACGGTGAGAAGCTTGCCAAGATACAGAGTAACAAAATGTTATTTTCTGATTGTTTTACAGCACTTATGTTCTGAAGCACAAATAAACACACCCACTCTCTGTTCTGCATGTGTATGCGTCAGTCAAAGAGACACACCAACAGTAGAGGAGCAGCACACAACAGAGGAGGGAGAAGGAGAAGCGCTGAGGCACTAATGTGAACATAACCATAATCAAGTATAGATACTACGTATTGTTAAGCGTATCAAGGTTCTGCTTTGAAGAGAGAAACAAGCTCTGTTCTGGATCAAGAATCCAATTAGATTTTTTTTCAGTAAGGTGCTGAATGTGAGTTTTGTAAAATAATCTGCTATCAAACCTTACTATTATAATAGTATTTTTAATATTTTGCTGTATCTATTAGATCCCCTCTGAGGGAATGGATCAATGCAGGAACATCTCAGATCCACGCACATAGAAGATACATTGCTTTTGTGTTTTATGGTGTTAGAGATCAGTTAGATTAATCTGGAGATCATCAAATCCAGACTGTAAAGGCCTAAGAAGGCATTGTTTTCAGCAGAGTACATGGAATACAAGATGGCATCATCAGCATAAAATAGCTATAAATAGCAGGTGGCTTAAGTTGATCCCTGTGGGACACCTTTATCAAGCATTTGGGGACTTCAACATGCACAGAGAAGCTGATCTAAAAACAAACTGTTGTTGTGTCATGATAGCAGTCGCAACAGTTACCAACCAAATTCCAGATTTTAGACAGACTAGGAAGCTTGGATAGACACTAAGAATTTTTCACATGTCACCATATTTGTTTCTGGTATTACAACATTGAGTAAGAACAGACTAACATCATGACATCACTTCATCTTTGTGTGTTGCGTACACCGTTTTAATGCAGTAAATCAAAGCACAAAATAAATCATCTGCCATCAGTATTTCATCTCATCTAGATGCATATATACATACTCTCAACCTTGCTGCAGTCTATCTGCCAAAGCATGAATTTAAAAACAAGTGCCTGAATCAGTCTGGGGATTTGAGTAGAAGTTTTTTGTGCTTTTCAAACTCAGCTAATTATCAAATTATTCCAGCAAAACAAGGCATGGTGAGTATCATTGTAATGAGCTGAATTCTAGTGAGTGTTGTTTTCAGAGAGACATGAAGACAGACGGCTGTGGCTGCTCTAATACTCACTGCCTCCAGCTCAACAAACTAGTGTTGGAAGAACAGTTAGGAATCTAGGTCATGTTTGTACAGTTTATAGATTTTTTTGGATAATCTGTAATATTGTTATTGAGTGACTACCTGCAGAGGTCATTATACTGTTTTGTACAATTGGCAATAATAAAAACCCCAGCAGTAAACCTCTGATGTTTGACCTTATGGCCTTTTATCCACAGGTGGATGCCCACCGACAGCCAAGCCCATGGCTGACCGATCATGTGACCCGCCCTGCACCAAGCCACGGTCCCTGTGCACAGAGGTGAGTTTGATGACAAATATTGCGTACAGTTGTGATCAGATGCAGTGCTTAGCATTCACAATACTACTGCTGCTTTGCTGTGTTTAATGGTATTTTCTGTATAGCTTCCTCAGAGACTGACTGTAAGCATCCACATGACTGTACAGTGTATTTCTTTGGGACCTCTTGTCACACGTTCCACATGCATGATGTGAGCAGTTTGTTTGATAATTTTCTCTTCTCAGAATTAATTCCATTGAATAATTTGAAAAGGCTTGAAGAAGTGAAAATATATAATATATTTTTAGGGAAAGCCATGAAAAATGAATCTAATTTTGTGTATCTTCTTACACATATTGTCAAACCTACAGTTCATCTTGAAAATTATTCAGCCTTCTGACTCCCAAGCTGGGAATATTGCTTTAGGACCTTTAGTTGAGGGATCAGTGGTGATTGTGCTTTTGAAGTTGCATCAAAAATTCCAAATATGCCACTACTACTAGAACTGAGAAGTTTTGATGTGATGTTGACTTAATGAGAAAACAATCAGCTGTGTTGTGGACATCAGTTGTGGACATCAGTTCTGGTTGTGCTAGCATGACCAAGTTGATGTCTGGCCCTCATCAGTGTGTTTTGTTTCTGGTTGTCAGAGGGTTGAACAGCTTCAGGAGGTCTATACCATACCAGAAGGTCTATACTATACCAGAAGGTCTATACTATGCCCAGGACTATAATGGCAAGGTGTCCTATTGTTCAATAGTCCAAAACACCTACTGGCATCCCATCGTGTCACTTGGTGTCTTTAGATATCTCCTGGTGTATCTTGCAATTTTTTTAATGTCTCTGGGCATCTTCAGGTGCTTTTGGCATCTCCTAATCTTTCTGGGCATCTCTGTGTGTTCCTTTGAATCCTCTGGTATCGCTTGACATATTGTATTAGGGAGTAACAATGAGCCAAACCTGCCCTTCCATTTGTGACTTCAGTGTTAACCTTCCAATCTTTTCCTACACAGACCATAAAGTACCAAACCCAAACACTTACTTTAAACTGATCACTGTTAAATTAATGTGACATGTTCTTTCTGTCTTTTGTCTTTTGGCCGAGTATCTACACCAAAACACAGTCAGCTCAGGAACCTGAACAAAGAGATTCTGGCTTTGCTTGGTAGCCATCACAGGGATTAAACAAAGCAACCAATGTCAATTCTAGCATATAGCGACTAGCCACATGCTACTGTAGCTACAACAGTACAAGACACATGAGAAAACATAACCAACTTCTTTCAGCCATTTTAGAAATGAATCAGCAGTTCAAAGCCCATGAGTTGTTTGTGTAACCCCCAATATGTGGGAGAAGGTAGGTTGAATGCAGGACTGAGCCCCAGACTCCCTGTTGTGATGAAAGCAGTCCATCTGGACAGTTTAAGGAAGCAGAAAAAAGGGAATAGAAAAAAAAGAACAAAATGAGAGGGGGAAAAACCCACAATAATCTGACTCACTTGGTGTTGCCACCTGTTGTTAAGCTTTTCCCATTATCCTCTCTGAACACACCTGGACCGAAGCACTGCAGGGTAAAGAACAGATGTGAATGTTTTTCACAAACACACAACTAAACACTAGACACTAAGGCAAGCTTGCAAACAGAAGAGCTCAGAATACACGGACATGAAAATATAATATCTAAAATACAGTATTGTAGATGAAAATAGCCATCATCCAATATGTTGGTATGTGATCTGCTCCTGTACTGTCAAACTATCACTAGTTGTTAAAGTGATTCTATGTCAGCCTGAGAAAAACAGTTATATTGTGTCTCTAGAGGAGCATTGTCAAGTCAAAAATAACCCTGTTGACTTCATCAGCATTTAGTTCAAAGCACCGCTGTGCTTAATGCTGCATTCATGCTCTGTCAGATGGATGGGAAGGGTTGGAAAGATTCCTATTTGAGAGAGTCACGTCATCTGACAACAACAATGAGGGTTTAGAATACTGTGCACTGACAAATGACATTCTATCTATTAAAGTTGGGTTTGATTCATTGAATGACAAATCCCAGTTTCCCAGTCATAATTATGTCTTGGAAGTTGAAATAAACTTTATTTACAAGTTGGAAAATCATAATTACAGTAACTCTAATATGACTTGAACAAAGCATGTCTCAGGGGTGCTAGAAAAGCTCTAGACTCTGAGGGCCCTATTTTCATGGGGGCACAATAAACAGCACAAGCAGTGAATTAAATTAGCTTTGCCTGTTGTTTGTGGTATTTTGTACACAGTTGGGGGGAGAGGTGTAAACAGGTAGGAGGTTAATTCAAATGAGGCAGTGCAAAGTGAGTCGTTGATACATGGAAATTAATTCTTTGACACTAAGCTGAGAATGAACATTTGTTACTGGTGTAACATCAATTAGAATTTTTGATTTTCTCTTGAAACACTCTCTAACCTTTTTAAATTGGCAAATGATTGAAAATAATGTTTAGTGCTGTTAATGCACAAACAGCAGTAGATCAGTCTCCAACAATATACAAATTAATATGGGTATGAGCATCCGTGCATTATAATGTATCAGAGGCTTCTCCTTCCATTTATCAAATTGCCTCAGCAGGACAGATATTTTGATGAATCTGATAAATCTGGATTGTGTGATTAGAGAAGAGCTGTGCCGAGCTCAGTGCCATTACATGTGGCCCTGCAGGGGAACCACGCTACCTGGGCTAAGCCAGCTAGCATATTATGAGCATGCTGCAGTGGTGAACTCTAGAGTTATTGTTGTGTATGTCAGAGTAAGTGGCTTATTCCACTATTTTGTAAAACTGTAAAGTCCATAATGTGACGTTTTGGGACAAATAAACACGATGTTACACGTCTATGTGTCACTGTTTACACCTTGATTAAATCACCTGAAATAACAAAATGACCACATACAACTTTACACACATGATATTAATAAGTTTTAACTGGCTACTGTTTTAAATGGCCCTATGTTTACCATTTGTTTGAATAAATGTTTCATGCAGTTCCTTCCTCAGTAAACATTTGCAAAGCTCTCTGCTTCTAATATTTGTTTAAATCTTTTTTCTACATGACTGTATTCCTTGACATATTACAGCAAACTGTAGATACTGAACGAGTGTGAAACTATTGGTTGGACTGTGCATGCTGTCACCTGTGTGCATGTTGAGTCAACATGCAGAGACCTTTACATTGGACCTGTGCATCATTTCCTCCTTTGCAACCTTTTCAAAGCAAAAGTACCATCTTATATTTTATTCTTGAAATGCATTATGGTGCAAACATCCAACTAATTGTTGGAACATTGATGTTTTTATTAATATAAAACATAACCTCATCTGGGCAGCATCCACATTTTGGTTAGAATTCATTAGTAGCTAGAGGAAGCACTGATTCTTATTCAGTATAATCAGTCAATCAGTCTCAATAAGCAGACAGACAACACAATGTCTTAGGAAATTTATTAATAGCTAAATGTCTTGGAGATGCATGATGGCGCGCAGGTGGTCGAGTGGTTAGAGCGCATGCCATATACGCAGCCGACCCCGGTTCGAATCCCGATCGGAGGTCCTTTGCTGCATGTCACACCCCCCTCTCACTCCCATGTTTCCTGTCGGTCTACTGTTAAATAAAGGCGTCTGTGCCAACAAAATCTTTAAAAAAAAAAAAAAAGAAGATGCATGATGAGGCATAAGATAAATGAAAAGAATTTACATGATAATAGAATACATAAAGAAAATTGTTGCAAAATAGTGGCTTGAAGTGTGTCTCGATGCTAGCGTATAGCAACAAGGAAGGATAAGGGGAAGCTAATTCAACTTCTCTAAAGAAATTAGCTTTTAATTCTTTAAGGTTATTCGACATCAAGCCTTGATTGCAAAGCTGTACTCTCAGGCTGATCTGGAAACAGTCTTTAGACCAGTTTAATTCCTACAGTAGTTTGCAGAAATCCAGTTTCAAGTGTCGCTATCTGTTTTCAAGCTAGCTTCAGTTTGAGGATTCAGGTGTTGATTGGCTTCTTGTAATGTTAGGTGAATGTTGAATAAACGTCATTCAACTCTTTATGTAGTCACGGTGTGAACTTCAAAAAGGAAATACTGTACATGGAAAAACACAATATTTAATGTTACAAATATGCATTTACATTTTGATAAAAGTTGCTTCTTGGCTCATGATTTTCATTTTTATAATGTTTTATTATAATTATAAACAAGATAGGTGGAGTCTTGGGTGTGTTTTACATGTTTTTGTGACAAATTAATATTCAAAATATTCAATTTCTTTGTTTTTTCTCTCTGTGGAATTCACTCACATCTTCAATTTGAGATTAAAGGAGGACTGTTTTAGCCAAGAAATGACTCAACTATGTTAACCATTTACGATGTGAGATTCAGTGGAAACTGTAGCTGAAATAGCGTCGGTCCAATGCAATGACAGAAGCAGCTTCACTTCATGTATTTAATGATCTATTTCTATGGTTATTGTAATCACCTGTTAAAAATACCCTCCATCTGCCTCTGACTGCAGATTTGAGGTGCTGTTGTTGCGATGCTTCAATGTGATTGGCACAGCTGCTTCAGAGCTATGAGAGCAGTAATATGATTGGCTGGATTGACTAGTCTACCTTAGATTTACTCTTAGATGTGTTAATACCTCACTGTGTATTTGACTAACTTATTCAATTGTATGTATAACATTAAAATGAACTGGTTTCCTAATTTCATTGTTTCATTTTGCAACATTGAAGCATTTTGTGATTTGAGTTGGACACTGTTATAGGCATACATCTGAGCTATATAAGAGAAGTTCAAAAGCTATTTAATGCAATGGCACTCCAATGATTGTTACTGTTTCATGCGCATTTAATCTGATACACAGTATGAAACTCATGATACCATCTGTGTGAAAATGGAATAATGGAATATTTCATATATGTGGGAAGATTGGATCACCCAGCAACTGCATTTGTTTTGGTTGAATGACTACTAATATTCAATATCATATGGCTCATTAGATTTTAGAAACAAAGTGATTTAAGTGTATTCTCTTTCAAATTAAAATAACTTTATTAGACGAAAAGCAGTTCAATTCAATATTTCCCTTTAATCTTTGTCTATAATTAACCATGCACTCTCAAACATTTGATGCTAAAAGGAATATTTCATTCTTATGAGAGGATGTTTCCTCTTGCAACATATCCATGACATTGAGTTTTCTCCTTTTTTTTTCCATCCTTAGTTTTTGATGTCAGGCCATTTGTTTTAGAGATTTCGTATGAATACTGTGAGAGAATAAAGTGTTACTGAAGGAGAGGAGGAGAATAATCAATAGTGTTTTGCTCAGACAGTCATCAGGCTCTCCACTCTGTCTGTACTCAGGAATCTGCTGCTGATTAGAGTGACTTAAAAAACACTGCAACACTTTTGTTTGAAGTAAAGATTTTTTTTCCCAGATGTAGACCACTCAAAAAATTCAAAGGTTTCAGTGTTTGTTCTTGTCAAAAAATCTTTAGAACAGTAATTAGATCTAAAGCAGAGTTTGTTTAAGCAGAGCACTGGAGTCGCACTTGAATTGGCTGATTGGCATCGACTGTTTCTACCAGTTGCATGACCTCAGGCTGCTACTGCTGCTACTGCAACACATCAATGTGACACAGGTGTGAATGAGTATATACACCAACAACATGAAAGAGACTAACATTATGTTATACACAGAGGATATAAATAATAAGTAGTAAATATTCTTTTATCATTTAAGTAGAATAAAATAAGGGCTGATTTGAAAAAACAATGTGCATGCTAATATAGAGTGTCTCAATCATATTTGGCTCTTAAATTGTTCATTTTCAGTGCCTGCAGTTCAGATTTGAGTGGGAATGTTTGCTCTAAAGATTGTCTGTAGTGGTGCTTCATAGTTGCCACAGTGAAATAAACTGGTTTTGAACTGCCTGTGAAAGCATCTGCTCTGTTTTACTTTAACTACATTCATCGTGTGTTGGGCTCTGAGTGCTTCCAAAACACAGGTGACCTACGCTCAACAATGAACCTGAACCCCTCCTGTGTAGTAATTCGCTGCTGATCTGCTAAACGTGCTGTTAACGTTAGACTTTCTATCTAGACCTAGGTCAGAGTGTCCATTCTTGATTAAAAGATCTGTTTTGGCTGTCTACGTTTCTCTGACTCGTATCACACTTCGTCTCTGGTGTGTCCCTGACATGCTGGAGTCAGTTGGCAGAGCCTTGAAGCTCCGTCACAGAGTGGAGCAGCTCACTGATTGTTTTTTTGGGTTGGGGGGCGGGAGGGGGGGTTCAAAGTTTAATAGTAGTAATTAATCACATGTCCAAATTGCACCAAAATGACACTGCAGTCCCTTGGGTCCTCAGCCATACACCCACCAAGTGTGGAGTTGATTGAATGAACGGTTCAAGAGATACATGAAGGACATACATACATACATAAAACCATACATATAGAGATTCCTTACTTTATTTAATGACTCATTCACAGCTGTGTGGCTGGTAATAGTCATATACATTCAGACATACAGTGCAGACATTATAACCTGATACTATGACTGTTACTCCTAGTTTCCTCCACCAACCCAACCTCCTGCATATTGCATTGTTCATGCATTGTTCATTTAACAAAGATTGAATATTCATGTGTGTTCATTAAGAGGATCAGCTCTCTTAGCAGAGTCCTTGTCACTGCTAAGAGCCTTTGAGAGTTCCCTCAAACAAGCACCAAATCTAACTGTGTAACCATTTGCTATAAATGGTCAATTCCACTGTCTGAAACGTGTATGTTTAATTGTGTGTATGTTTATGAACTAGAATATGTGTAATTTTAATACTTTCTGAGGACCGCAATAGATCTGTAGCATTAAGTACTGAACCGTGTCAGGTATTGTAACCTGGCAATGACTGCTTGGTCAGAGTCTTAGCCTTGAAATCTGAACTTTTACTCAGTTCTTGTACAGTGACTTCTGTTGAGAAAAAAGTAAATCTTGATGCACTGAGCTGGCTAGAGTATATATCATGTTGGCACAGGTATCAAAGAAATCTTAATGGTACCCAGCCCTCCTTTGAGGATGATGGTGTATAGATGATGGGTCTATACACCACCAGGCACTATCCATCACAGACCAGAAGGGGAATTGTGTTTGTTTAAGCGTGTGGTTGTATGAGTCAGAGATGTGGTTGCTAAAACACCACAGATGTCTTGAGGATGAGAGGAGTATGGGTAAGTTTATACCATGTATGAGCATTACAGCAGCACCCTCCAGAGACAGGACCCAGTTATGCTTAAAATGATAACACAACGCTGAACCGCACTTCTTTTCCTTTGTTTGCCACTAAGGAGATGTAAATGATCTCTCATTTCCTGTTCTGTCTGCCGTTGAACGTGTGCGCTACTGTTTGCACATTGGGGATTTCTGAGGCCGATTATCCTCCAGAGATTGCCGGGGAGCTGGAGACCCCCTGCAGGGTGATGAATAGAGTCAGGAATGACAAAGAGGGAGAGAGAGAAATGTGGAGGAGGGGTGGCTTCCCTGCACACACACACACACACACACACACACACACACACACACACACACACACACACACCATCCAACATAATCAAACACACACCCTGTCTGCCTACACAGACAGCAATATCAGACTGCAGCACTATAATGGAGCTGATTAAAATTAGATTGTACAGTTAAATTATAGCTAGATTATGGCTCTCTATGATTTGTTAACTATGCTTTTTGTATTTCATTCCAACTTCAGCACAAACAACCTCTATGCTGCATTGTACATTGCTTGCCAGCAGATCAGCCCCTTTTTCCAAAACAGAATACCAATCAATCCTAGAGGATAAGATTATTTTCCATGTGTGGTTCCTAAAATCCTCGCAAAAGACAACTTGTAAATCCTGTATTGTAAGATTTATACTGTGATTTGCCTGTCCCAGACTAATATATCAGATCTAAGATAAAACCTTTGAGACATTATGGAATCCATGCTCATGCCTATTAAGTCAAGGTCTTCAAGATTTTTTCAGCGGAATTCAAATATGGTCAACCCAAAAAGATCCAAATAGATAGGAATCACAGCACTTTTTTATGTCCTTTGTAGTTCACACTCTCCATCCTCCTCAAAAAACACATTTTTGAGGCCCACCACATGAACAGAGCTGTTAGAGTCTGCTTGGACCCATTTAGGTATTAGACATATTGACATTCAGTCAGTAGCCTGGGGCAACACAATTAACCTGACCCACCAGATGGTTTGTTACACAGAACCATCTGAGAAGTTGTCCTTGGAAACTGTTTGGGAAAGGGCAGGTACTTTCAAGAAATACTTGGCTGTTGATTGAATGAACCATCTGTCAGTCATCATCTTAACTTGCAAGGTAGCCTGTTTTCAAGTGATCACTTGAGAATCCTCACAGGACGCTCATTGGTCTGAACCATCAGCACGTAACTTGAAGACTTCCAAGATGGATTCTCGCATGATGTCATGATCTCACGGATCCAGCAGCCTCACAAGGCAACAATACAGTCTAACTGATTAGTTTGAGGCGGCTGTGGCTCAGGAGATATAGCGGTCGTCCACCTATTGGAAGATCCGTGGTTTGATTCCTGGTTCCTCAGGTCCACAGGTTGATGTCTTCTTGGGCAAGATACTTAACCCGAATTGCTCCCGATGGCTACGCCAACAGTGTATGAATGTATGTGAATGGCTGAATGTGACATGTAGTGTAAAAGCACTTTGAATAGTCAAAAAGAAAGTCGCTTTATAAGTACAGTCCATTTACCATTGAGTTGACTGAATGTAAATTTGGATCCTCTGGTTAGCACTTAGTTACTAAAACTCAAAAGGAGCCCTAAAGGCCTCTACTATCAACCAGTCTTACTGGAACTTGAGAAGAAAAATCACTGTATTGGTTTAGAACAAAGTCTGCACAAAATAAGGATGCGTTTCCTGGTCTCTGATGTCAATGTCCATCCACCCTCACCTATTCCGTATGACATCAGTGTGGTAGATATACAAAAACATTGTCGTAATGTAACGTAACTGAGATAATAATTTAGTGTTATATAAATATAATTTCAAGGAGTCAGGTTTGGTCACGCATTAAAGAATCATTGCCAATCACAGGATCAGTTGTAATAAATTGTGGTTTTGCCTTTAAGTGTATTAAAATTGCTCAATGGTAAGAAAAACATTGGTATAAACAAATATTTTTAAGTTTGCAAACATGAATAGTAATAATATCTCTCATTCTTCCAAATGTATCCCAAAGACAGATACTGTTGGATTTCATTACTTCAGAAAGTTAATTTAGCATGCTTTGCTTGAGGTGAATGATGTCATCGCACATAAATGAAGCTCCAGCCTCAAACCTGTGGTGACAGCTTCATGTAGGTGTTTGTAACACTGACATCACCCTAACACTCCTGCATGAGCTCCATCAACAAGCACACATGGAGACGACACGTTCTCGAAAAAAGAACTGAACATAGAAAGGACTGTTATAGAAACTAGAGACAAAAGAAGGTTGGAAGAAAAAGCTCAGGTTAATGTTGCGTCAGATCAGCTCAGCTTGTTTACTAAATAAACACTGACAAATAATCCAAGGCAGATTTGCAAGTGTCAACAAGTTACTTAAGATTTTCTTCATAATCCCCTGTGGTTCTCCTTCATCCATGATGTATATTCAGCCTGTGCACACATTTGTCTTCCTTTGTGGACAATTTATGCTTGTAGTTTCCACAGATGATCACTCATGTTACATTAAATTTAACAACACGAGTGGTCATGGTACATCACTACTATATCTACTAGAAGTGTTTCTGAGGTATAATCCAGTCATTTCCAACCTGGGAGTTGCTATCACCCACATGGTTACTAGATAAATACCAGGAGTCATGAAATGATGAGTACAATTAGAGAGAAAAAGAAGAGAACATCTGCTACACAAGTCATGTTTTCTCTTATGCATCGACTTTTTGGTCCATACTGAAATATCTTCACTATTGTATGGCCAAGAAATATGTTACATATATCTATCTATAGTCTCCAGAAGATAAATCCCAACGATTGAAGTCATCATGTTCTTTGACTTTTCATATAACACCACCAGCAGGTTGATACTCATTTTTGGTTACAGTGAAATATCTCAATAACTATTGGATGGATTTCCATTAACTTTGGTGCAAATATTCATGTTCCCCTCAGGATGAATTGTAATAATATTGGTGATCCCAAAATGTAATGGCTTTGGTTTATGACCTAATTGGACATATTGAAATTCTGGGATTAAGAATGACAGCTGCAATAATGACTTTCCCTTTTGCCTCAACTGCACTTTGTGTTACTGCTTACTGTAAAATGTTACGTGCTAACACACTAAACTATGACTAAGATGTGTTAACATGTTAGCATGCTGGTATTAGCTCTTAAACCAATGCTTTTGCTAAGTGCATCCTCACAGAACAGCTGGCATAGATGAAGACGTTTTGTCTTGCTTATCATGAAATGTGGAAAACTTTTACATCTTCAGCTATTTAAATGAATAATCCAAGAGGAGGACACTAAAAAAGTCCATAGGTACAATTACTCTCAACATGCAGACATGTACGTTTACATTGCTTTGCTTGAGTCTGAGTATTGCTTAAAATATATTTTTAAACAGCACAAAATTGTAAATACCTGTCTGTCAGATTTTGTGGTCATTATTAAGAAATAGGGTTACCTTTGGCTGGTAGACAGTACAAAACAAGCAGGTGCAGTTTTTCACTAACACAGCAGAACTTTTCATTTTTTGGTGGCTGTAAATGTGTAAGAATGTACTGTAATGGTCTCCAATACTAGTCCATGTCACTGTGATAACCCTAACCTCCTCCCTGTGTCAGGCGGGTGTGTGTGGCTGTGAGGAGGGCTACACTGAAGTAATGACGTCTGATGGCCTGCTGGACCAGTGTACTGTCATTCCTGTGTTGGAGATCCCCACCGCCGGAGACAACAAGGCAGATGTCAAGACTATCCGAGCTTTCAACCCCACCCAGCCTGCAGCCAACATGCCTGGCAGGGCGGGACGCACCTGGTTCCTCCAGCCATTCGGTCCAGGTATTACACACCATACAGTCAACAAAAAAAAAAGTCAAATAAAAAGGAGAACAGGATAAATAAGTCATCGTCAAATTCACCAAGACAGCAGCAGATCGACCGAGACTATGAAAAGTGTGCAGCAAATGAAAATATTCCTATAAAAAAGGATTTTGTGGAGGAAATGTGTGTGACTGCTGAGAGAACAAAATAATTTGCTTGCTAAGCTAGAAAAGGTGGAGTTGGAAGGAGGGGTTTTAATAGGATGATGAACAGAAGGAGCGTTATGTGAGGGAAAGGAAGGAGGAGAGGACAAAGGAATTGAAGAGAGAGAGAGGAAGGGTAGAGGGGACAAAGAGAGGAAAACAAAGAAGAACAAATATAGAAGGAGTAAAAGGTGAAGGAAGAGCAGGGGATGAAAAAACAAGATTAATGAAAAATGGATGGAGGAACAAGGAGGGGAAAGCAGAAAAGACCACAGGAAAAAGGATTTAATGGAGAACAAATAAAAATAAGAGTAAGGGAAAATGGTGAGAAAGAAACAGAATGACAAAAGAAAGTGAAGGAGAGTAGAAATAACAATAAAATGGTAAGGAAAGGAAGAAAAAATACGAAGATGATTGTTGGAGCAAAGGTTGAAAGAGTGAATAATGGAAAGGAAAGTAATACTGGTAGAAAGAACAGAGAAAAGCAAAAAGCAGATAATAGAAAAGTAGAAAATGGAAGGAGAAAGAGAAAGAAGGGGTGAAGTGTGAAAGAAAGAAAAGGAGAATGGAAGTGAAGAGGAAAAAGGTATGTAAACGGGAATACAGTAAATAACTAACTTATGAATAAAGACTGATATGTAAACATTGTGCTGCTCTTATTGTGATAGTTTCATCTCATCACAGAGTAGAATAGAATTGAAATAAGGAACATTTGTATCTATTCTCATTAACACTGACTTAACAGAGTATGTTTATTAATTAAATCTCTCACTTGCTCCACCCTGCACTGTACACTGGTGTTGAACTGTTTGTATTATTAATGTGTACACCTTCACATTACATTTAGGATTCAGTGACCAGCAGTTATTTTCACACTGAAGTGATGCAGAAAACATGTGGACAGATTCCTCACTGTGTGTCACTCTACTGCCCCCTACTGCTCACAAAAATGAAATGTCAGACAGTACTTAACCATAGGTGTATGTGATTCTCTGTGCAGATGGGAAGCTGAAGACGTGGGTGTATGGAGTAGCAGCAGGAGCATTCGTACTGCTCGTCTTCATAATCTCCATGACTTACTTAGCATGGTAACGTACCGACCCCCCCGTGTTCCCGCTGTGTGTCTCTGCTGCCACTGTCATCACATCACTGTCCATTGATTTGTCATTCACCTCCATAAGTGATGTAATGGAGATCAAAATGACAGGAAAAACTCACCTGGATATGGTTAAAGGTTAATTATTGCCCCTCCAAAACAAAACAAAATAAGCAGTGGATTATGGATTGAAAAAAAAGAAAAAAAAACAACAACAACAAAAAACACACACAAAAAAAATGCTTGAAACATAATGAAATTTATCAACTTGCCAAGACTTTAACTTAATTTGCTGTGTCTCAGATAACGTTCTTCTGTACTTACACTTAATAGTTTGAGTGCATGAGTGTGTTCACACTGAGAAGTATGGGACAATGTAGTGTACTATGAGTACCTGGATAGTGCACTGAAAACAATCAAAAGTTGAGTGTGGAACTATGGACACTTCTCGCTCTCAACAGTCGCCACCTTGGCTACGTAGCAGAAGGGGAGGGACCACTTTTCAAACAGGAAATGGCGACCAAGGACATTGTAACAATGAACATCGCCATACATGTGTGTGTTACACTAAGCACCACTATACTGTTGTCATACATAAACTATCAGTAGGTTTATTGAGTTAATTTAGCAGTCTGTAATGATTTGGTACCATGAATGATAAGGCAAATGCTAACGCTAGCTTGCTAACTAGCTAAATGTTAATTCCGGTAAGTGCGCAAATGCCATGTTTGATTTGAGACAACACTAACCTGTCAAAAGTTGTGCACTACACAAGTAAGTACATAGTGTACACAGGGTGCTAACAGTAATGTACTAACAAAAGTCTTTGATTTGAGACACAGCATTAGTGTAGAACAGTCCAAAACCTAAATATATTCAATGACATTACATATCGCAGGTTAGGGAAACCATCAAACACAGTTGAGAAGTTGCAACCAGTGGTTTATTATTTTTTTAAAGCTTTTTTTTGCTATAAAAAACATTACTGCAGTTATTTTTTCATCAGTTAACTAATGAATCAACTGATTCATCTCTACTTGCCAGTACAAAGAAGTAGACTGTTGTCAACTAACTGTAAAACAGTATGCTGTCACAATATCTATAATGTACACACTGTATATAATTGTTATGCAGTACAATTGGAACACAGAACTTGTCTCTAGCTCATCAGCTGTGTTGACAGAGCTAACAGGTGTATAATATATCTCCATTACATCACTGCCCGTGTTAATTAATACATTTGTTCATTTGTTTTTCATTCATTTTTTATTTTTCCTTTGAGTTCCCTCATCATTTGTCCTTTCATTTCTTGTTTGTCTTTCTCCACCTCCACCTCCACCTCCACCCTCACACTCGCTGCTCAGTCATTTTAGTTGTTGCCTTTGCTGCGAGTCGAGCCCCAAGTCCCCTTCAGATGGGGTTTACTGGATGGACCCAAACAGCTACACAGTGCCTTACACTTGTCCTGCCTGCCAGAAACTAGAGCAAGATGAGTTCCATCGGCACAGCCAACTCCAACAACTCCAACAACAAGAGCAACGACAACAAGAAGAGCAGCAGCAGCAGCAACATGAGGCTCAGCTTCAACAGTCACCTCTGTTACAAGAACAAGCAGAGCAGCAGGAGCAGTCACTACCACCTCCACCACCTCAGATAGAAACTCTTATCACTTAGTCAAGGCCTCACCTCACATTCCAATATTACTCACTCCGCCTGACATTCATTTGTGCCCTGATACCTCCTGTGCCTGTTTAGTCATTTCAGTGGATCACTTCCTGGAGGTGAGCAGTCCAGCTTCCACCATCCACACCACATGACTGCAGGTTTAAAATTTCTCTTGAGGTTTAAAAGGAATGATTTAACATTTAGGGGGAACATGAATTTTCTTAATTTATGAGTGTGAGATATTCAGATAGAGCTGGAGTCAAGATGTGGTTAGCCTGGAGTAGCATAAAGACTGTAGGTGCTGTCATACTGCATCATCTTCCCTTTGCTGCCATCTTGTGGTCATCTGTCTACATTGCATGTCAGAACACAGACATTCAAAATAATGTATTATGATATACCATCACTGTTCTATATTCACATTTGTTCATGTGGAGAATTTTTGAGTTTGAGGTGTAACTATGCAGTATTTGAATGTATCACGCTATAGTTATTATACTATACAGAATTTCTGAGTTGTGTTGTAGTGTTCTTGGAAGAGAAGAAGTAAACCTTTTGTGGCTCCTCTAGACTGGGAACTAAGTACCCATTGTACATGATATTACACTGAAGTACAGCACTTCTAAAGGTTGTCTAGATTAGAGGAAGTTTTAGACTGTAGATATGTAATTTGGAGTAAAGTCAGTGGTATGGTCCTTTAGTTGTGAGGCAAACTGACCAGATATGAGTGAAGAATGTAGAAACATCCTGACTCAGATTCACCAGTGTTATGCCTCTCAACGTGTAGGCTCAGTCTTTAAAGCTCAGGGTGAACAGTTTCAAAATGATTCCTTACATCTTCTCCATGTTGATTGATTGTTCTGCAGCAAAAAGCCAAAGAAACCACAGCGACGGCAGATGAACAACAGACTGAAGCCGCTGACTCTGGCCTACGATGGAGACGCCGACATGTAGAAGTCTTCCTGCTTAACCACGCTGACCTACAGACATTCGTCCTACTGCAGGACACATGGGGTTGCTATGGAAACTGCCCCTTGATGACAGGGCTGCCGCTGGACATTGTTCAACTGACACCGCAGACACTCTGGGAAGATGATTCTTACCGAAAGAGAAACCTCAAAGATCAAGACACTGAATCCATGTCCATTAGCAGCCTTGATGTTCCTGTCTTTCTTTTTTTTTAATTTACATTTTGATACTTTGTTTCACAAGAGCCTTCATGAATTCTTTATCTTCTTCTGGAAGTCTGCCTTTGCTTCTCTGCCATCTACTACTGCCAGTAAAATCCAAACCACGCTCGTCGGAGAAAGTTCAAGATTTTGCTGGGAAAGCACAAATCTTCATTCATCTTTTTTGTTGATTTTGTCACAGCTGAGTGGGATCACCTCAGTATGACATTTGACATTCTTTGTCCCATTAAGAACAGTCAACTCCCTCCGTGTTATTGTGGCCTGGGTCCATTCTGCAAGAAAAGATGAAACTAGAGAAGAAAATAGATATGAACTTCAGAGCCACCATCACTTCTGCCTGCCTCTCCCTTCTCTGTTTTTCAGGCATAATTTTGCACTATATTAGTGCAGCATGATATGTACTTATGTCTAGCTTTGCCATAGGAAACTGCCTCTCTCAATACAAGATGGTGTACAGTCTTGTGCTAGAAATGTAAAAAAGTAGACTTTTTTTGCAAACAGAACTCACCAATGTTTGTTAATATTTTTCTTCTATTACCTCTTATATGTGATACGATGGGACTCAGTGTAAATAGGATTTTTTCTGTGATCTCAACTTTACCTTTCTAGTATGTACAGCTACATGTCCCAAACTCTGCCTGAGCGTATTTATTCTCTGATGATTTTCTTTTTTTTGTTTGTTTCTTTTTTTTTTGACTGTGGCTTAAGATCACAATTTTTACTTTTGTAAATTATTGATACATGACACTATCATTGATGATTTAGACAGCAGGAGATACATAAAAACCACTTACATTATGGAAACCCATTAGCTGTGACATGGGAAACAGGAAAGAGCAAAAAATAAAAAATAAAACTGAACATGGCTGATAGACTGATTCAGGTATTCAGGTATGCGAAGACGATTAGGGCCTGGAACATTTGAAGCCAGTTCAAATAAAGCAGAATTCTGAGTTCAAAGTTACAACTCTGAGGGTGTGTTCAGACGGTGATGTTCACAGGGATATTTTTAGCTTGATTGTATGTGCAATCCATGTTGATTCACCCCCAAAACATCCAGACTACCAATTGTTAGCTTAAAGTGAGCTAGAAACAGACAAACCAACCATGTGTATGAGTTTTTGTGATCACTCCAGCCTCATATTGATACATATACAAATGCAACATAGAGACAATTAGTGAATACACAAATATAAAACCACCATTCTCCTTTTAAGACTTATGGAAAAAAGAGGAAAAAGGAAAACCACCCCAAAAGTCACACAGCTCACCCTAAGCCACACACCACACAACCCAGCCTAGACACTGAAAATAAAACCAAAGCATCCTGCATTATGATGATAATAAAAATCTGTAAGTAGCTTTAGACTGTGTTTGCTGTCTTCTCCAAATACTGCATGAGAGGTCACCAGATGGCGTTTAGTAGGTTCACCTGGTGACCTCTCATATTTCTAATCCTCTCCACTTTTGACAAGATAATCAAGCCACATTTTAACATTAGGGATGTTTTATTCCTTTCACAAGATCAGAGCTTACATAAGGCAACAGTTGATAAGTCATCTATGGGCCAATGTGAGATTGTTCAAATTGTTGTTAAAAATAATAGTTTGCAGCTCAGTCTCAATTCTTGAGCCAATAAATCCTGAAATTATACAAAAAATGTTGCACCAGTACCTCTGGATGTTAGGACACATTATGTAATAGTGTACTGGAGAGGAGGAATCTATGTAATCTATATGGGCAGTGGCTAACATTAATGGAGCATTAATTAATCTGTTGATCCCACTGTTCCTCTGCAATCTGGATGTCTGGGTATTTAGATTGTTTTCCCACTTCTCAATAATGTGGAAATTGTCCAGCTTTCATCCTGCAAAGCTGTACGCTGTAAGGCATAAGAAGTATATGATGAAAGCTTAACAATGGATCCAAGTGAAGAGTCAGTTATAGTTTCATAAAATGGCATGAACTTCCGAACATAGTCTCTTATCTGAAGGTATCTTAAGAAGTTAGGTCACTTGAATGGTGGATTTAAGGTGGATGCTGCACATGAAGGGTTTCCATAAATTGGTATCAGCGGAGCTAGAGAGCTTAAGTTGACATGCTTGTGTAACTGCTTCCAGATATGTTATTTCATTACTATGGTTTTTATATGTGGGAGGTCTGGAAGGAGATAGGAGAATAGCACCAAGGTTATATGGGGAGCACACTAGATGGGGAGTTGTAGCCATTTCTAAGAGAGAGTAGGAGAGTGAAAATAATATATCCAGACATGGACATTCCTTCAGGGTTGGGATACGGAACTCAGAATTCTGACTTTGTTCTAAGGGTTCAGAAGGTGTCGCTATTGGCTTTATTTATGGATAATGAATCATGTGCTAATGCTTCATAGATCAGTTATATTGTAAGCCATTAATAGGAAGAACTTGTGGGTTACCAGATTATGAACGACCACTTTGGTTTGCGTTTATCCTCTATAAGCCATTAAGATTCCTGTTACAAATGTTAGTCATTAATATGTTGGGTTTTTAAAAAAAAAAAATGTAATCGATCCAGTTTGCAACAACCTTACAACAGTCCATCAAGTGAGAAGGGAAGGGAAGGGAAGGGAAACCTGGCACCCAAAAGTTGTTCCTATCAATGGTTTTTAACAGCATTAGTAACCATTAGTGAAGACATTAGTTATCACTTACAAACCCTTTATAAAGAATATGTTCTTACAAGATGACACTCTGACATCATTTATTTAGTTTTTCCTTTAGCTCTAACCTTTCTCTGTAGTAATTTGATTCTTGACTCATTTTGAACTGACACAGATCTTCAGGTACTTGAGATGTCATCCATGATTTAACATTGCCCTGAAATCCAGTCTAATCTTTCTAATCTAATCATTGTTTCATAATTTTAGAGATGATGCCACATATGTCTAAAATGATGGTGGTTCTTCCCTGTTCACAGCTGCAGAAAAACATGAAATATATTCAGCCTTTAAAGTTTTGTTAACCCATTTAAGTGTTTAGTGGCATTTATCAAAATGAACTCTTCAGTCACGTATCACAGAGAGATCTTACCAATAAAAACGTTGTTGTGGTCTCCCTGTTTTAAAGAGCTTTCAGCCCTTTAACAACTGCATCACTCTGGGTGACTTTTATGGTGCAAAATCATTTCCGAGAGCTTAAATATACAATTTGAAAGGAATCAATGTGTGTTGGTTTTTGACATGAAAATCACAAAGGGAAATCAACTCTGATGCCGCACCGACATCATTTTGTCACTGCATATGCAAATGCACCAATCAGAGTGGAATCACAAACTGCCTGATGTAAGATAAAAGTCCAGTCACCCAAAGTGAACAGTGTATTATTTATTAGTACTGAAACATCATATCATTGCCAGTGAATGGCAGTTTAATATTCTGTGGAGTTTGTTGCTAGTATGTTAACGGAATGTTTAATTTATATTTCTTGGAATATGAGTTGTAAATAAAGTGCAAAATATTCTTTTTTTAATTTATTGTTCATGTACCATAATATGTTTCCTTTTTTACTGCACAAGATGTTACGCAAAAAAAGAAAAAAAAATGGAGGCGTGAATGTGGGTGTGCTAAAAGCGATATTGATAACCTTGTGAAAAACGAAGTCGCTGATGAACTCTGTCCTTTTCCTACTGTTTGTTTATATGTATTTGACTAATTGCTGATAATAAACAAGGGAATATATTTGAGAGTGTCGCTCTTAAATCAATAATTCTACCATTAAATGGGTCCTCCATTCTGTTCAATGGGGTTGAGAACAGGGCTCTGTGTGGGTCAGTCAAGTTCTTCCACACCAAACTCACCCAACCATGTCTCAATGGACCTTACTTTGCACACTGGGGCACAGTCATGTTGGAGCATAAAAGGGCCCTCCCAAAACTGTTCCCACAAATTTGGAAAGATAGAATGTTCCAAAATGTCTTGGTATGCTGAAGCATTAAAGACCGTGTAAAGTGAATTCAGACATTTTCTTCTAAACAAATTAAATAGGTCATAAATGTATTTCTAAAAAAATTGTAAAAAGCATTTCAACCACTTAGATTTGAATTGTGGAGCTAGGCTTCACAAACTGTGTTTCAAGATTTCTGTGTTCAGGATTTAGTGGGCGGGTCTGAAAATTAACTGCCGAGCTAGCAGCTGAGTTAGCAGCAGAAAGGTTTGATTGACAGGTGACACTTGGTAGGGGCCGGGGTGTCAGCGAACTCGGCAGGCACTCTCACAGTGTTTGGGAGCAGAGAAAGAGACTGATTTTTACACAACTTTGAAGACTAATTTCATATATTTGGTGATTTTTTTTTAATCATTCAAATTTGGCAGGGTGATTAACAACACACTTTTCTGTGGTATGTCAAACTCAGAACACATATTTATTCTTACTTTACACAGACTTTAAGATTTCCCTTCACTGGAACTAAGGTGTCTAGCCCAACCCCTGAAAAAACAACCTCATACCATTATCAGTCTTCCACCAAACATTACAGTTGATTGAAATAGCTTGAGAAAACTTTATTGTCTGTCATGACAGAAAATCCTCTTCGGCATGACTCAGCACAATAAAAACAACACATAGACACACAGTATAAACAAACACAGACACATTTCTTGAGACAGGTTCCTGAGAGAGAAAAAACATAGTTCCTGTATTCCTGAAAATCAGCATAAAATCAAGTTAGGAGGGATAAAAAGATTGGGTGGGCTAAAGTTGGCACACTGCAGTCAAGCAGGTAATGTTCTCCTGGTCTCCGCCCAACCCAGACTCATCCATCAGACCGTCAGACAGAGAAACATGACTCGTCCATCCACAGAACATGTTTCCACCCCTCCAGAGTCCAGTGGCAGAGTGCTTTATATTACTCCACGTGATGTAAGGCTTGCATGCAGCTGCTCAGCAATAGAAACCTATTCCATGGAGCTCCCAGCACACCGTTTTATGCTGATGTTAATGTAACCCAGTTAAAACCCAGTTTAAAACATTAAAAGTGTCCTAAATAAGGTTAAAAAGTCAGTTTATAAAAAGTTTTATAAAAAGATACTTAAATGACATAAGGTTGAACACTGACTCAGGCAAGGTGTCAGTTCTGGTCCTGTTGGATCTCAGTGCTGCGTTTGACACTGTAGATCACAGTATACTGTTGAACAGGTTGGAAACTTGGGCAGGACTCAGCGGAACAGTCCTAGACTGGTTCAGGTCCTACTTGGAAGAGCGGAGTTATTTTGTGACCATTGGAAGTTATGAATCTGATCGAGTGGCTATGACATGTGAAGTTCCTCAGGGGTCAGTTCTTGGACCCCTACTGTTCAGTCTATATATGCTGCCCTTGGGTCAAATTCTGTAGAACTCTAATGTAGACTATCACAGTTATGCAGATGACACACAGATATACCTAGCACTGTCCCCAGATGACTACAGTCCAATACAGTCATTGTGTCACTGTTTAGAGCAAGTAACTAATTGGATGAACCAAAATTTCCTTCAATTAAATCAGGACAAAACTGATGTCAGGAATTGTTTTAAAAAATGTTTTAATGTTTCTCAAATTACATGTTTTTCTGTTTTATGTAAAGACTGCATTTTATTTGTTTTGATCTATTTTTAGTAAATAATTGAGTTTACTATTCTATTCTTACCACCTTCCAGTGTGATTTTTGGTTATTTCATTCATTAAAGGTGTTTGAATACAGGTCAAACTCAGTGAGACTTGGCTTTACAGTAACTGCTTAAAGGATTATTACAGTGCATATATTTTAATTTGCAGTGATTAAAATACTCAAGACACCTAAAAAAAAAGCTTAAAAGGTAACAGAGAACAGATTACATCACCTAATTATTATTTATTGTATATTATTTTATTTCAGTTAAAGAACTCAGGGTCCTTCCCTGATTATTTTTATGGGATAGCTGGGCTACATTAATGCCAGATGAAGTTTGGAAATCAACTGAGTCGACAGAGATTTCAACAGGTTAGACTGTTGGCAACTTCAGTTGGAAAAAAAAAAGTTTATCAAGCACATTAATCTAATTTAAATAAAATTTAAAAAAAGACTAAGTTAATATATTAACCAGTAAGACAAATAATGTATTATGTTGAGGTGCTGTAGTGTTACATGCTGATTGCTGTGTGTGTATTACCACTAAACCTTCAGCTAAGAAGTTATACTGCTGTATGTTTTGAGCTGGTGGGCTGCCATCATGCCATATTCTGCATGTTATATTATCTGATGAGGTTTTTTTATGTGTGAGGAAAGCTTTGCCAAGGTAATATAACTTTGTCCTTGAAGAAAAAAATAATATAGCGTTGGGTCTTAGGACGGGTTCGGGTCTCAAATTCTACATAATCATTCAGGTTCTATCTAGTTGTGTAGTACACTAAAGTAAGGCCGGGTCTGGGTCTCTGTTTTAAGTCTGTGCAGAGCTCTAATTCCACAGTCGCCTGACTCAAATCTGGATTAGCAACCCAGTTCAGCAGGTAACTGGTCTGGACCCTAACACTCTAGGCGCTCAAAAGCTGATTTTGCTCTAAAGTGATTGAAAATGTGTTTGGGATCATGCAGTGTTACAGCAAATATCAGCTGACATGATGAAGTCATTCTGTTTTATTTTCCGAACTTGAGCCTCCGGATAAAAATCTAGCACTGACATGTTGCATATTGAATTCATGTGTTTAATTAAATTAACACGTTGAAAATCTGCAGCCAGGTAGAATTATAGCTTAAAATATCTGTACACCACCAGGTTAAACATGGACTCATTAAGATGTACTGTTTTATATGTGAACCATATAGGAGAAGCATAGAATATTAGATGACAGTTGCTGTTTTCTAGTCTAAAAATGCTGCAATACTGTTTTGCACCACCAGCTGTCAGTAAAAGACAGCTAAAGTTGTGCAGGATTTTGGTCAGACATGCAGTCACATCACCTGCCTTAACACATGCAGTGTTGTAAAACCCTGAACTACATTTAGAACATTGTGTCTCATTTTTATCACTGTTCTGAGAGGACTAGTGGCCTTTTTTCGAACTGAAACAATATTTGCAGCACTCTTTTTATTGAAAGAGAATAGAATTGAGCTCATAGCTTGTGTAAAACTTCCAATTCTCTGAGAGACAAAAGAGGAGTTCTCAGCTGGAGAGGGATGGGTCAGTGCAAATTAACCTCTGTCATGAGAAATGTGTCTAAAAAACACAAAAAAACTGGCGAGACACACTGAGGGCAAGCATCCAGTACTGGCTTGGAAAGTTGTAGACTGATATTCTGCATTATTCTGCTCTTTCTTACTCACATTGTGTTTTTGGCCAAGGGTGGATCCAGATGTGACTGTCCAAATGTAGCCTTGAAATAGACAATTGAGTCTAATTATTCTTTTCCTGCATTGGTTAAATTGTTGTCCTCTGCTTGTTGAGGTAATGTAATTGCTTTTATCATCAGAGCCCCTGATTATGATCGGATGTTAGGAAGTAAAACAGAGACAGGCTACATGGTTTTGGTCTTCTCATTTAATCAGCACTTCACGTAATCATGTCTGTGTCTTCCAATTAAATTCCCTCTGCCAAGAAAAAGGAAGTCCTACAGGCCGCCCTAATCAATTAAGTCATGTTGTAAAACTCACTTCAAACGAGTGACTTTGCAGTGACCTCGGAGACATCAAGATCTAGCAGAAAAATTAGATTAAGGATACTAGGTCAAACACTAAAGATCATCTACGCAGCATTCTTTGTTTCTAAGTTCTGTTCCCCCCGAGCCCTAAAGATAAAAGATGTCTCCTTTAACTGATAATCTCCTCCTGATAAAAATAAAGCACTGCCTCAATCAAGGAAACTGGTGGTCTGTATAAAAAAGAAAAGAAAAAAAGAAGCTTCTAGAGAAGACTGCAAATACATTGGTATGTGAGAGACAAGAGTAGAGAAAGGTCATCATCGTCACCTCTGATAAAAATAACATTTATGCCGTCTTCCAGCCAATGACAAAAAGTTTTCCACAGACTGAAATGGTGGTGAGAAATGGCTTTTTGTATTTGGTAGTCCTGAGAAATCCCATAGATTGACATCAGTAAACTGCACTCAGCACATAGATTTTTACCATCAAGCTGGTCTTTGATGAGTTTGATGAGCAAGAAATGCCAAAGGAACAAGGGACGCTGAAGACATGATGTTCAGTTCACCTTTTCCTACGTTTTTTTATTAGACTTTTAAGTTTCATATCCTGTCTTCCTGTTGCTGAATTCCATTTGGCAGAAACAGGGTTGTTCTACTCTACCCTGATTAATTTTGGTTTGTGACAACATGGGTTTTACTGATATAGATTTGTTCATTGCTATAAACGTAGTTGTAAGTAAATTGTTGAAATCTTGGAACATTGGCATCACTAAATATATATGGCAATTAACTTCAAAACAGTAGTCAGAAGATGTAAAAGGATTTAAACAAACCCTCCTAGTATGACAAACATAATTAGAAGAGAAAACCAAGTTGAATGGTAAGATTATTTCCCAAGCTGTCAGTTGTGAACATCCATCACAGTTTACAAACTGCTTTCCTGCTTCAACTTGAACCTTGAGGGACTATTATAGTCATCATTGGTGGTAACGTACAAAGTAGTACCTAACCAATAGTGAATTTTTGGTGCAGATACCGATACCAATATTAGGGAATTAAAAAATTCTACATACATAAAATGCAAATTTTTTTCAATGTGGTTATCAAACACGACATTAGTGCACTGAAACAGTAAACTTCACTGGGAATTAAATTATTATAAATTCCTATAAATAATAAAACACAACAAAAAACATATGTACATATATATTAAACTTCAATTAAGAAAAAGGATGAAATGCATATAAAATGCTGCCTACATAACTCAAAAAATATATCGGACAACATAATGCCAATACTGATATGTCAGTGATATGCCAATATCAACTGATAGTATCGGCTAACTGATATATAGCTCTGGCTCTAGTGCAAAGTACACCAAGTAGTGCACTTGATGTACTTTCAGTTTTACCTTTAAATAAAGTTGTTATGGTAATTTTTACTTAACTGTTGTCTTTTTTACCACCTGTCTGAATGCTGGTGAAGTCCATCCGTTTCTTCTGACAAAGATGTCGGTATCAGACGATATGACAAAACCCCATATTACGTCCTATGGTAGGGTTATTTGACATTCAGTGCCAATGTGTTTATAACTACAACTACTCTTAAGTTGGAGTAGTTGTACATTAGATAAGATTGTGGCAAATTAATATGGATAAGGTAGAGCGGTTCTCATCTTCCACATTTAAATTAAGTTCCCTACATCCATCCACCACCACATCCACGTCTTTATACTTCATAACACTGGCACTAAATGTTAGAATACGACATTCATTTCTCGCTGCAGATTGATCCAATATGAACATGAAGTATAGTGGGTTTTCAAGCACATTCCTATATCTCAGCAATTAACTTTGCATGTACAATGTTACCATGACTAATAAAAATGATGGCCAAAGCTAAAAAGACTCAGGTTGTAAAAAGATAGATACTGTATATGCTATAAGTCAATCTCCCATCTTTTATTGAAAACTTCAACTTTAATGGTTTATAGCAGCATAAAGAAATCAGGCATTCTAAGATGCAGTACTCAAGAGTAGTTCTGAAAGTTTTAGATGAAAATAAGTCTTCTCAATCACTGGCTCTCTTTAAGTTAAACACTTGTATTCACACCCTTCAATAAGCCAAATGGAAACTTGAGTTTCCGTTCCTGCTCCTCGACGCTGAAGCCGGCAGTCATTCTAATTGTGAGGAGGAAGCGATTGATGCGCAGCAGCTGCATCCTGTGACCGACGCTCTGCTCAGCCATTTGTCTCTGTCAGCTCCCCCTCAGTCCGCCCACCGTCCTCATCCTCCTGAAAAGCACTGGCAGCCTCCACCATGACTGCAGACCGCTGGGCCTTTTGTTGCCACACATGGCGTGAAGCGTGCCCTCGGCCCTTCTGGTCAAGCCCAGTTTGACTCCTATCCCTCGTCGCAGATGTGGAGTGACACTTCAGATGGCAGCTGGTTGGGCAGCAGCCACGGCAAACCTGCTGCCACCAACGTCAGGGCCACGCCTGAGGGCCCACGGCAACATCTGCCCTCACAATCAGCGATGGAGCCGAGCCAGCCGAACATATTCATGCCACCGGACGCCAGCGTCACTCAGCTGGGCAATCATCCTCTTCCTCTCTCTTGTCTTTATCTCTTGCCCTCCTCTTTGCAGCCCAATGGTAAGCTATTAGGAAGAGACTACCCAGTAATTTTCTTCCCCGGCACTGAATGGGCACCAAAAGGTGTGCTTGGAAAATTAGCAACTTGACCTCCTGATTATACTCTATCAATGAGCGACAATCTGGAGCCGAAAAGAGGAAGGAGAGCAGGTGTTTGATTGAGAAGTAAGAAATGTTCTCTTTCTCCCTTTTTTTGTATTGGTCGGCAGGCCCCGGCTGTGTTCACATCACTCTTGTGAATGGTTCTCATTCTGTGACACTGACACAACTCAGCGGCTCAGTTCTAACACTCTGTGCTTCACTGATGCTCTATAGTGCCCTTGAAATGCAATGAGACTCATACTTCCCCGCTGACTGTCTATGTTAGTGACTGGAAGCACATTCCAAAGCATTAGTCAAAGCACTAAAGAGCATCTCTATTTTTAGTCAGGCTTTTATTACATACATTTTGACACTAGCAAGGCCAAACTGGCTTGAGATGAGAGGTTTCTCTACATTTAATGTATGCACAAGTTGATGTTAAATTTTCACAATCGTGCAAGTAAAGTAGTCCGTTTTATGAATCTAACTATTTACACCATTCCAACATCGTGCAGGCCCTCTATTAACCTTAATATTGCTGCATGACACCAAACAGACTTTATATCAGCCCTGTAGGAATTCTGTTCATATTGGACAATTCTACAAATCATCATTTACATACTGTGTCAACGTTCTGCTGGAAACAGATCAGCTTCATGAGCTTCAAGCTTTCACTATTTTTTACTCGGCAGCCCCTGACAAAATACATTTCAGACACTTGGTCTGCTTTCTGCAAGAACCCCACTGACTACAGACATAAAATCCCTCCCTAGTTCTCTTCTTGCATCACTGCAGCTCAGGGAACAAACAATGTTATTTATGATGTGTTTCAAGTACATGTAGCTTACCTAACGTTCACACTGGTGTTTTTTTACATGCTTTAACTAATGTAATGCAAATCATGTATACTTCAAATATCTCCTAACATATACATTATAAACAGTAAGGAATCATATTTGTTTCACTATGCAACAGAAATTAACTTAATAGACTAGAGACATGATTCATCGGATTGTGTTGCTGTCAGTGTAAGATTATCATTGAATGGTAATGCAATTGGGATGTTTTAAATAAATCTGCACTGACAGCTTCATTACTCCATGATATTAATGATGTGTATGAACACTTTATAATATCTCATTTCTTAAAAAAGAACTTTTTGCAGTTTTTGAATATAAACTTTAGTTGATCTCTAGCTTTTCCTATTCATATGCATGTTATTGTAAGTTGCTTTATACGTAAATGTGATGTAGGCCTATTGTAATAATGTTAGCTTCAAGGATTGCTTAATTCACACAAGTTTAAAGGTTCTGCATATTGTTTTTGTTTTTTTTAATGAATGGTAGGCATTGACTGGTAGGTAGGAAAACATTCAACAACACTGAAGTACAGTTTGGAAAATGCTCAGTACTATAATGTAAACATGTCATTTATTTTACATGGGATAAAACATATAGGCCTAAAAACACTGACCCCTACATCTACTACTGGAAAACAACACTGATGTTTCATGTTCAGAGAAGTTTTTAAAATATTGGTGTCAACGGCTAACAGCATCTGATTCCCTTGTCAGAACATCTTTTGGATATTTCCAAAACTAACAATACAACTAATCTGACAATAATGACCATTTCAACAGCAGCAACTAGTGTTCAAGCTCTCTTCTCTTAGCTCACTCAGACACTTTTCTTGGACATTCATGGAAAAAGTATGAACACTATACTTTGCCTTTGTTTGTTTGAAACACACTGAACACTTAAGTGATAAAAACGGTAGGGTTAGGGAGAGTTCATGGTTTTGGAATTGTCCAGTATGAATGTAATCGCATGGAATACTGGGTTCATGTGTTCCTCAAATCTGATGTCCAATCCCTGCTCTTCATTCCACACACAGTGAAATACCAAAGGTGACATGACTTGACTCTATGACTCTACAGGGCTCTGCCTCAATGACACATGCATTTGTAAGTATTGGACAAAATTAAAATGAGAATTTATGATTGCACTATATGAACAGTCAGAAGATACTCTGGGGAACACAAATTTGTACACCAAATTTCACAGCAATCCATCCAGTAATTGCCAAGATATTTCAGTTAAAGATTTATAAGTCAACCTCATGGTGGAGCTAGAGGGAACATCTGGTCACACATTCAATCAGTCAAGTCATACATCTGAACATTTGCTCCCATTCTGTTTCCAATTCATCCCAATCCATAATGTAGATGTTGACATGTATCGCATATACACATAATGAAGAATTTGACCTGCAGGTGGAGCTAGAGGAAAAATCACTCAAGTGTGTATTTTCTTGGAAATTTTCATGGAAATCCATTTAACAGTTGTTGAGATGTGTTACTCTGAACAACACCTCAACCTCTTGGTGGAGCTACAGAAAAAGGAGATCATCAAAGTCAGTAAGATTGGGAATATTAATATTTGTACCAAATTCAGACATTCACATCCTTAAATTAAATGTTGGTCAATTGATTTAACATCTTTTTTTTCGTTTGCCTTTATTATTGGGGCTTTGTAGATATGACAGGAAATGAAGGTAAAGAGAGATGGGGGATGTCATGCAACAAAGGTCTGCTGCTGGGTGTGGATTATATGGCATGTGCCTTTACCAGTAGGCTACCGGAGCGCACTGTGATTTAACATCTTTGATCAACAAGGACGAAATGTTGAGTTTATCCTGAATTATGGGACCTCTAAGTTGCCATAGCCCAGATTGTGCTTCATTACAGCCACAATGGAAGTCAGCCGGCCCCTGGTGATTTATCTCAGACTGCTCTGCCACTGCATGCCATGCTGGGCCAGTGAAGGCTATCTGGGCCATTCAGAGCAGGATCCCATCAGCCCTGCTGGCTGAGTTATGGCGACAATGCCAGACCACTGCAATGTTGTAGCAATGAGACTGCTGGGGATTTATTAAAGCACAGCCCCTCCTGTCTTTTCTTCTCTGCTCACCTCTTCGCCCCTTCTGTTCCCCGACAAAAAGGATCCTATCTATCTATCCCCCCCAACCCAGAAACACACACTCAGCATTTGAGGAGGCTTCACTCACTTTGTCCTGCCTCTGCTGACATGGATGGTAGACTGACGGGAGTACAAGTACACACCAACAAACACACAAATACACACACAAAGGACTCTTTTTTTGTCTTTAATTTCTATACAAATTTTGATGTGCAATTTTATTTTATTTTTTTAGCTTTTTTGAGCTTTCAACTGTGTCTTGCTGTCTTTGTTAGGTATAATGTGAATTGAGTGTTAAACAAGTCTTCTCTATGTAAGATTTTTTATGTATTAATCATTTGAGACCTTCCTCAACTTTCTCCGCTGCCTGTAGACTGATTTCAATATGAAGGACCTGGGATGGATTTTCACTGAAAATCCACAGGATGTGACCTTTTTTCACACTCCCAATTGCCCTGCATTTTTCACATTAATGTCAACAAACGACTACCATAATGGCACAAAAACACTACAACAATAATGAGTAGAATCTGAGACTGCTAGCTACCTCCAATGACCACGACACATTTCACCCTCAAGCACACACAGAGCTAAAACATTATTTCCTCACAAAGGAGTAGAAAACAAGCTCCAGAGTGATAGCAGAGCATAGCTTACCCCTTTTGTTTTATCTGTTGTTATGAACACACAACAAAACTGCAGTGTGTTGCTCCCCAGCCACAGTGTGTTGTGCCACAGTGTGTTGTTCCCCGTCCACAGTGTGTTGCTCCCCAGCCACAGTGTGTTGCTCCCCAGCCACAGTGTGTTGCTCCCCGGCCACAGTGTGTTGTGCCACAGTGTGTTGTTCCATGGCCACAGCTCCCCGAAAGCACACATGGTTGGTAATAAAAGAAATTTGTTGTTTGTGGGTCAGGTTAGGTTTGGGAGGTTGGTTAACAAACATTTCTTTTTTACAAGTTGGGTTGCCACAATGAAATAGAAGCCTGTGTGTGTGTGTGTGTGTGTGTGTGTGTGTGTGTGTGTGTGTGTGTGTGTGTGTGTGTGTGTGTATGTGTGTGTGTGTGTGTGTGTGTGTGTGTGTGTGTATGTGTGTGTGTGTGTGTGTGTGTGAGCAAGTGTGCACATATACAGCTGAGGGAGGCTGGAGTGAGACATGCTTTGCTGAAATATGCTGGAGATCTTTTATGTTCTTTTTAGAAGTGTAAACCAATAAAAAGACATTACCTGCAATAGTCTTGAATGCAACCTTTAAAGTAATAAACGTGACATTTCCTGTATGAAACCTCTCCTTGGAACTCATAGTCTTAGGAATCCCAAAGGCCGTAGGTGATCTCTGTCACTGATTACATTTTCTTGCACACTAATATTCCACTATTATTCCAAATATGACAATATACTGAATTTGATATGGGCCACGTAAACAGGATATTTTATTTTTTTAATCTGAATTAGGCCTTATTCTGAATGTAGCATTTTCAGATTAAGACATGTGGGATATGCCAATACTATTCAGGTTTTAGAAACATTCTTTTGACATTAATACAGACCACTCAGAAATGTGTCTCCATTGCAGTTTTTACTGCAGTTTGCAACACGGCCTCTGGCCTGTTTACAGATGCCTCTGTGTGTTGTAAACAAATCAACTAGCCAACAGTTTGGATAGATTTTGGCGTAGAGATGCATGACAGGCTGGTGGTGTAACGCACCTCTATGCAGGCTAAATGACACATGGAAGAGGCAGGCAGACAGAGGGGAGTGGAGAACTGTTCAAGGCAGGCTGGAAAAACAGAGTGTGCTTTCTCCACAATGGGGACGGAGCGGATCGGTTAATATCCTGACATGCAGGTATGGACTGACAGTGACAACATGGTTGGATGCACCAAAAACACTAGTTACAGTAAACCTAGGTACTAGATGTGACTGTAACTATACATTTGAAACATCAGTCATATTAATATTACATCAGGCAGTTTCACTAATGTTTTTCACCTCGCTGGTTTATTTCACTGCCAGTGGAGATCTTGTGTTGGCACTGCAGCAAACCCTCTGCATGTAAACATGAACATTAGTGGTATATTCATGTTCATTATCAAGTTAAATAGATTTGTAGGAATTTTGTCTTTTGGAATAATTGCAAAAACCGGAATGTTTTGCGTATGTAGATGTCGTCATTTTTACTTTGTGGTAATTTGATTAATTTCAAGTAATTATTACAACAGCTAGATAGCATCTGTCACTATATAGTGTATTTGGCTGACAGATATTACAACATATTGTGTTGTTTTTCTCGGGAGAACAGTTTCCAGTGTCGATATAGCTGTGGCCTTCTGGGACAAAGGCTTTGGGGTAGTGTGTATATGTTCAACAGGGGCCCACAGTTCATTTTTGCTCCAGGGCTCCCTAGCAGGTTAATCTGGCCCTGTTTTCATCAGGTGTTTTCTTTTTAATTTGATGTAGTTAAATGTCCCTGTGGTGTTTTCTTGTAAACAAACAACAATCATTTTTCCATTAAGTGTTACTCACCAAAACTCTCTGTGTGTATCCTCAAGCTCTAACAAACATGAATTCATTTGCAAATCTGATTTTTAAAGTGTTTTTGCACCTGCGTGGTTTACATCTATGTTTACTAATCTGTGGTCTTTACTAGTGCATTGTTGTGTTTCTTAGTGCTTGTAGATCATTGGAATAGTGTAAGAAGAAGAGGCTTCAGTTCCATTTCAAAGTCACCAGAGACATGCAGAGTATATTTGGGATCCAAATTCATAAAAGGTGATTTTAGCAAATAATGAAATAAATACATGTCTATAATATATGAATGACTGATTTTGAGACACTGTTAAAGGGATTGTAACACGTATGTTCCATATTACCTCAAATAAACGATGGTAAAATCAAAATCTGGGTCTCAGATAATGGTCTGTGACATGGTCAACGCAACCAAATAAAGGCTGCCCCCCCCCCCAAAAAAAAGTAAAATATGAGCAATTATGCTTATCAAACAGAGGGAATTAGAATTAGGCCTCTCTCTATTTTAAGCCTGCTTCCAATAAAGGCCTGGTGCCCTCTGTAGTTGAGGTAAATAAAGGTCCCAACCACTGTCAAAGAAAATCTGTTTAAAACAAACCCATGACTGAGGCTGGTTCAAACACTGCTACATGACAGTTAAGTATTCATACATGATGGTAAAGTAAGTATAGAAAAGCCCTATTACCAAATAGTATTAACAAACAACAACAAATAATTACCGAAGTGCATCAATATTAATATAAAACAAAAATGAAGGGAATATTTGTGTTTTGTTTGGCCACATACAGTACCTGATGTAACTCATCACATGGACTGACTCACGCTGACTGTTGAGTGCTTATGTATGCGTATCCATGCAATTTCACATGTTCTTTCACCACAGAAAGGCTCAGTGCTCAGTAGGGGTTTGCACAGTTAGATACATCAAAGCAAGAAATGTAATAATCTATTGCATTAAGGATTTCCTAAATTAAATTTCATGTATACTTCCAGATGTTACTTACTGTGTGGAAGTATGGAAACATACCATATAAACTCATACAAATCTCATTTTTATACTTCAAAGTAGAGTTTAAAGAATTAAGTGATTTTTAAATTGGTAAAATGTGGTAGATTTTTAAATGAGATGAATCAGGTATGAGGTGAAATACAAATTACTAACTGAAAGTATCCAGATGCTGTGTAAAAGTTGTTGCCAGGTTTAGGAAACAATGTAAGGACATATTTTGACTGAAAATAAGTATTTCTGTTGGAGGTGAATTAATGAAAAAGTTGCAGTTTGGAAATGAAACATGTTGCAAATTTTGTAAGTTAAAAATATATATACAGTAGAGATTAGTGGGGAGGGGTCTGTCTGGTGTTCATTTCAAATATGTCACTGTCGTTATCAGGTTTGGTTCAGTTTAGGCACAAACACAACCTGGTGTGCATTAAGATCATTGTTTAGGTTAAATGAATACTTCAGGGGTCATGGCAGATAACAACAATGCCTGTTTGGTGAAAAGAGTACATCCCTAATTAAGATGAACATCATACAGTACATGTGATTCTGAATATAAGGAAAACAACAAACCTCCATAGGAAAAAAAAGATTTCCTTTACAATATTCATTTAGCAAATATCGCTGTACTAGAATACAAGGACTAGGTAAAGTTTGAAGTTATTAACATTTAAAGAATCAGCTGTTTTGAAGATTGGCAATATGAGAGGAGAATTCTTTTGAGCATGAACTTGTGTAAGACTTTATTATGGTCAGTTAGGGTCATACAGTATCTCACAATGGACAACAGATGAAAATCTGACAGCCTTCCTTCAACATCTGTTTCTAAGCTGAGTCTTGATCAGCTTCAGTTTGGAGAAGTATCGCTGGCAGCTCAGACTGCAAAGACAATAGACCAAAGACAATAGAACAATCTGTAACAACATCAACTGAAAGGAATCATATCAGCTACACCTAAATGTTTTTAAGAGTGCTTTATTTTCCTAATGGTCAGTCTACATGTTTTGAGGAGCAGGAGCTGTCTGAGGAAGAGGAGCTTGGCTCAATCAGAGTTGATATATACTGGATTGAAGTCAGGTATGAGCCTTCTTTTCCACTGACCTGCAGCAGATCTGAACTCTCCATTGACAACATTTGTTTAAGTAAAATTGTGAGTTCCTTTGCTCCTCATTAATTTACAGCTTGTAGTAACTTATATATGAATATTTATGTGAAGTTAGTCTCATTAGTTGTGCATTGTGTTACTTACATAGTGACATGATTGAACATGATTTCTATCTTGTGTCTAGATTTAAAAAACAAAACAGCATTGTTTGTTGTCTGTACCAGCTTATGCTGTACCACCTGCAACAAAGCAGTCTAATAGATTACAATTGGATTCTTCTAGTGTGTCATTGTACCTGACCCCACACACCCACAGTGTTCATTACATGACCTGGAAATCAGTGTACCTTTCTTACAGTCCTCAATACCAAGTATTTTACACTGCACAAAGGATGCGTTCATTTCTGTACCATAATGGCCAGTTTGCTCCATCATGAGGGCATCTTATAGTTCGCAGCATCTCATGTTCCTCACTGAAAGGGCACTTCATGTTTTCCTGCCACACAGTGCTCGCTACAGGGCACTTCACTCTGTTATTTGTTCATTCAAAGGGCACTCATCATGGCATCATGTTTTCTCACACCTGGTGGCACCCTAGAGGGCACTTAATCCCTTTCTTTCATTGAAAGGGCACCTAATTCTGCACTTTAGTATGTTAAACTCAGGGGAACCCTAAATGGCACTTTCCCCAATTTTTTTTATTTTATTTTATTTTTTGCAGTAAAAGGCACCCATGTAGAACCTCTAGCTCACACCGTTACAATGGTGACACAAAGGGATCTGCATGACACAGTGGGGGCACTATCACACAGGGCACTCATGAGGGCACTTCATTACATATTGTGACATATAGATGCTCTCTATAGGGTGTTCATCCTGATTTACCTTGATTTTAGAAATGGTCATTTATTCTCTATTGTGCAGGCACCTTTAGAAGGCATTTGATCATATTTGCTCTACTGTGGAAGCACCTTAGAGGGCACTTTGTGAGTTTTTATTTTGCCCTCAGCGCCCAAGTCTAAAAAATAAAAAATAAACAGAATTTTGGGATTGACTGCAGTCTGTTGGAAAGTAACAGAAACAAACTCGACTGCCATGTTAAAGTCTTTTAAAGTTTTGTGGACTCAGGCCCGCCGCTTCCCATACGCAGAGTACGCAGAGCGCGTAGGGCCTCAAGTACCTGGCGGGGCCCCCCAAAATTAAGGTTGCTAAAAAGATGTCCTGATAGTTATTATATTATTACATGAAAGAAATGATATAAATTAGTTATGAACAGGCCCACCGTAGTTTTTCTTAATTGTGTGCCCTATTACTCAAAACACATGAATGACCTCGTTGGCTGCCTGCCGTGTAAAGGAGGAATTATCTCTGGTCTTCTGATGATTCTTGAACACTTAAACACCTTGTAACCATGGAAACTGGTCCTTAACTTTACAGTTTAGCTTAACTACAGCACATGTGCGTCTTCACCTTCTCCTGTTTACTTCTCACTCTCTGCCACAGCGCAGCAAAAACACAGAATGTCAAAATAAAAGCGGTATTTTCAAAATAAAAGTTGACAGCCCTCTTAAGCAACACAGACACACAAAGACACCTGAAGCATGTACAAAATGACAATAATAGTATAAACAGTGATAAATTATAACTATCAGCTACATATTATATTGTAATGCTGCTGTTAAGAACGTTTTTGACATTTTGTTTTATATATTTTGCTTAATATATACATTTTCATAATTATATGTATATTTCATGTCAATTTTAAAATAAATGGGGGGAGGGGGGGGGCTCTCCCTGACCATTTATGCTTAGGGCCCCCAAAAACTTAGCAGCGGCCCTGTGTGGACTCATCAATCCACTCAGACTCCCTCCTCTGCTGTCAAACATCCCACCTTTCCTCTTTTGGTCCCGATGGACAGGCGTCATAATTCCTACGGCCGCTAGAGGGCTTTAATTTAAACACAGCTCGCTTCTGCTGAAACCACTGATGCTGTCGCTTTTTTAGAAGGGATAGCAAATAATATTTGATATGAAAACTTTAAGGATTATGATTCAAACCATTTCAATCTGTTTCCAGCACATATCAGTATGCTTAAGTAGCCTTTTTCTTTTTTAAATAGTCATTTTATTTGGTGCAGTAACTTCAACATCCTGCCACTGTTCCTCAGAGAAATGACACTGAAACAAGTTAGTGTCTGTTGGAGAAAGCTTCAGTTATTAAATACATTATTATACATGTATAAGGAAGTGTGTGTATATGTACGTGTGTATTTTCACTGTATTGTTGTGGACATTGGCATCTATTGAATGACTAATGGATGAAGGGTAGGTGTTATAAACAAATGCTTCAGCCCTGAACTTTTTCGGTCAGAAACGGCTTTATTTATTTATTTATTTATTTAGCTATTTATGTATTTTCTTATTTATTAATTCATACTTTTGTGTTTCCCTTTTGACTTGTCAATAGTTTTGGTGGAGATGAAGAACAAGGAACGAGAGCATATGATTGTTTGCTTTGTTTGTACTTGTGTGTTAGAGGTCGGTGACCGAAATAAACTGAACTAAATCTAGACAGAAATGATTTGAAATGATTTTTGCAGTGTAACGCACAAAAGGGGCCACACACACCGGTGCATCCACTGTTTGCGTGTGTGAATCTGCATATGAATACATTACACACAATAGCAGATGTTAGAAATGTTCTCACTTGCATGAATATTAGCAATAACACAGTAAGCTCTGACAGTGAGGATTCATATATCGGAACAGCATCATGAACAACAGCTGCTGTTCTGTGTTTGTTCAGGTTTGAGGCTCTCTTGTTTTGGGCTGGATGGAGGAAGAGGAGTAGGGGGAGAGAAAGGAGGGGTGGAGGGGGGGGGGGGGTGCCTGGAGTTATTGGCAGCGGAGTTCTGAATGTCAGCTCATTTATCTACATCAAGCGCACAAACCAGCAGCCAAGGTGAAACGCTTTTTCCTCACGAGCGTCTGTTTAAGAAGAAAAAGAGAGAGAGAGAGAGAGAGAGAGAGAGAGAGAGAGAGAGAGAGAGAGAGAGAGAGAGAGAGAGAGAGAGAGACAGAAAAAAACTTCGCTTTCTTCATCCTCGCTGCGTCTTGGACCAATCTCCTCCGGTTTTATTCGTCTTTTCCTGCCCCCCCCCCCCCATCTCGTCCCTCCCCCATAGAGACTCTCTCTTGTGTTGTAGGCGCGTGTTATAAAGCGGAAAGCTGCGCCGTTCCCTTCAGATCGGAGCGCTCCGACCTCTTACGCGCACCGGCTATCAGACAATCAGGACCCTGAACCTGCTCCCCAGCTATGACCCCGCTCCTCTCTCTCTACCTGGATTAACTCTCAACTAACCGCTGTTTGTCTATCGGCCCCCCCTCACCCACTCCCCCCACCCCCCACCCCGGCCCCTCCCTCTAACACCACCCTCACCCGCAGAAGCAGCAGCAAGCAGAAGCACCAGCAGCCTCCTCACCGGCTCCTCCGTCCGTCCTGTGTGTCTCTCTCTCTCCACACTCACACACACACGCACATACACGCATACACACACAGTCTCCAACTCTCTCTTTGCTTTGTTCTGCGGTCATGGGGTGCGTCGTGTCCTTTTTGCCTTGGCTGCTGAGGGGACTGGCCGTGCTGTGAGGCGGATACCAGGTGGATTTATGGTCCGCAACGCTGCAACTACCAGCCGAGGGAAATTAGTGGAAGTTTGAGCTCCGGGAAGGATGCAGGTGACGAGTTGGTGCGCCGTGTTCCTCCTGACGCCTGCACTTTGCCTGGTGAGTTGGATTCTCCCACTCAGTCTGCACTTCTACCTCAACTTTTTCCACCACTTTCTGAAAGAAAGTGTAAAAGCCGTGTTTGTTATTTGTTCTCAGTTCACTATCATATGACTTTCTTAGGTTGTGCCGTGCGCTTTCAAAATGCAGTTACACCGCGGTTGTACGGGGGGTTTCACTGGGCACTGTGTTAAAATATCATGTTTAGAAGAGGAATTCAAACTTTATATACACTTATTTTTCTATCATTGTTTGAAACTTGCACCAGGTGGGCCTTTCCTGTGCGCAATACCGGTGTGCGTAAAATCCAATCAGGAGGAAACTACACTTTTACGCAAAGGTTTAATAGTCAAAAACACACTAAATGATGGATATTAATTTTTTTATAGCATATTTTGTAGGTTGTTGTTGATTTAAAAATCAGTTATCGGCACAGGCTGTGAGATGGTCTCATGGGGGCGCCATAACAAACCAAAAGTCCAAGACAGTCGACCGTCAGGCAGCTTGGACAGACACAGCAGCACACACTCCACCGCGGGTTAGACTGTGAGAGACTTCAGCTGCATTGTTTGATTGACTGGAGATTCTTAGAAGTGTAGAAGCAAACATTAGCTCTGATAAATATGTTTTCGGTGTCGTTCAGCTCCCCGAGGTGTTTGAAATGAGTCACCAAGAGAAAAAACAGAGACGCGAGTTAATTAAAAGTTAATTTCAGGATTAAGTGAATTTCCCCTTTGGTCATGAATATAAAAAGAAAATGTGTATAAGTGTTAGTAGTTTAGTGTTAGTATAGTTTTCTTTGTAGTGTAGCTGTGTTGTTAATTTCCTGCATGGTTTTATTATTTTTTCTTAATGAAAATATGAATTGAAGCTCTCCCTTTCTGCGCAGTCATGAAAAAGAAAAGAAAAAAGAGAAGAAAATAGATTATTTTATATTTATTATGTTTTAAAGTCTCACTCTACTTTTTAGTTGCTTATATATTTCTAGGAATGTGAGGCCTGAAAACACACAAGTGTAACTGCTGCTTTATTCTAAATATACAAACACATCAAACCTCCATTAATGGAAAGCTTTATTTTATTTTAATATACTTTAATATTCTAACATTCTTTTTAATTGATCAACATTTCACCTGAAAGATTTCAGCCAACTGCCAACAGGTGTAATCACTTTAAAATGTGAATTTGTTTAACGTAATGAAATGAATGTGAGAGACTGTGATAGTTCTATTAAATGTAGTTATTACTCTGATATTTCAGTAGATTTCTTTAATATATTCCAGAAACCTGTTTGTGTCAGTGTGTAGTTTGTAGGAGTGTAAATGTTTAACCAAAATCCGAAACACAAAGTGAAACATACACAGTTGGCGGATGTGGAGCTCTCCAAGGTGCTGAAAGTATTTACGCAGATCTCCCTTCAAAAAAACCAGAAGACCTACAAAAAAAGTGAGATTTATAGAAGCACAGCAGGGATTAGAACAGGCCTAACCGTAATCATGTTTAAAATTAATGGATTTTTAATATTTCAAACTAGTCTTTCAAGCCGAATTTGTATAGTTTGACCTTTTTATGACACCACTCATATTTTTTTTTTGAGCATGCGGGGTCCAAATTCTCCAACTGCTCCTCTTGCTCTTCAAATATTTCCCCTCATATCTTAGTGCTCTCCCCTTTCTTTTTCTTTTTTATAATTAAATTCTGAGCGTTGATGTCATTTATAGACATCAAACACAAGCATGCATTTATTTAAAAATCCTACTTGTGTGGAGGGAAATATGTGTTTTAAAAAACTAGTGCGCACTGGTGATGAAAATCCAGTCGGCTTTCTCAATAAATCCTGTTCGCCGTGTTGTCTGAGTTGAGTTGTGTAGCTGGGAAAGACACACACACACACACACAGACACACACACACACACACACACACACACACACACACACATAAAGGCAGCCCGCCTAGAGTAAACCGAGCTTATTGTGCAGCCCGTTAACAGTCAGCCTTATCCACAGCAGCGGGGATTAGAGTTGAACTTTGATGGTTTTATTTCGTGTTAAAGGCTCTTGTCTCTGCTTAAGCCTCTTGTCTGAGAGCCGCGCCTTGACCCCGATAACAGCCCAGCCCAGGTAGACAGCAATACAGTATAGAAAGCAGAGCAGCACGCTCACCTATGGCTCCACTATTTAATTAACACGACCTCTTATTATTCATAGACAGCGGGATTCTTCTATAGATTTCATTCAGAGCAGCTTATATGGAGGGAAGTTAAAGGTGTTGTGTTAAATTCGGTTTGTTTTTTTAAACCACACTGCTACGTGATGCTCTAATCCGTAATCTATGCTATACTATAGTATACTGAACTATAGTTCATTGTTTTCTTAACCCTTGCATACTGTTCAGGGTCAAGTTTGACCAGTTTTTATATTTGAGAGCTGTACAAACATCATATCCACATGTATTTTAGCCAGACTCCTAATATGTTCATAGTTTACAAAAATGGAGATAAAAATGCATTTTTCAAACATTTTGTTTGCACATGTAAATGTACAAGTTTGACCTGTGATTATGATTTTTGTTTTGTTTTTTACAAAAACAGCATTCAAACATGTGATATTCATCATTTTGTAAAAAAATATTCTCCTGAAACATAAAATAGTGATTGTCAATGTTAAGATTAATCAAAGAGAAGGATTAATCAAATATTTGTGAATGTGAATTGATGTAGAAAGTAATTATGAGTCAGACTATGAACAGTGTGTAAGGGTTAATAACACACCAGTTTCCTTTAACAAAATAAATCAAGTCTTCTTATGGTATTAATTCTATATCTGTATCTTTTTGTTCAATTCTGAGATTAAACATCTGTTTTTTTCGCCTATTTCCCAAAAGAATCCACATATTTTCATTTGTATATTTGTTGCTATAATTAAATCTATGTAAATGTTTTTCTTAATCATTGTGACATTTCTGCACATGCTGCTCTGATAGTTTTTCTATTATTTATTTGCTCATTATTTGCTGCTGCAGTGACTTTTTTTCTGTAAAGAGGCTCAATTAGATTTGATCATGATTACCTCATCACTTCCTCCTCTAGTCACACATATAGAGTCAGAGTGTGGGGAGGATTTAAGGATTTTAGCGGCGTTAACACTGAAAAAAAAAGAAATGGCAGATGTGCTTCACATCTGGGCCTCGGTGCAGCGCTGTGACTTGAAGTCAGCCAGTGAGGGTCTGAGATGGTTGAGACCCCCCCTCCCCAACCCCTCCCTCTCCCCTCTCTCTCCCCTCTCTCTCCCATCCCCTGAGAGTAACAGATGCAGCGGTCCCACTAGCAACAGTAGTAGCAGTTACATTAAAGTGTTATTATCAAACAGTGCAAATGGGACTTGCAGTGTCAAGCAAGTGTGTGTGTGTGTGTGTGTGTGTGTGTGTGTCGGTTGGAGAGAAAAAGAAAAGTCCCACTGAGATCACACACACACCTCCATCGCCTGACCACCATCTCACACACCAACCCCCCCCCCCCTTCGATCCATCCCCTTTTTAAATGAGCTCATAATAATAGTAAAAAAAGAAGCATCAACGTGGAATCAAGAGCGGGCCAGTATTAATTAAATCATATAGCAAACGTCCACATGCTGCGGACTCAACACACACACACACACACACATTCCTCACACACTCGGACAAGTGTATTGTGTGGCCATCAAGTAGGGGAGTCATAGAGAGAGAGAGAGTGTGTGTGTGTGTGTGTGCGTGTGTGTGCGTGTGTGTGTGTGTGTGTGTTGTGCTTTTTCAGCCCAGATGTCGACTAAGTGAACATTTCTCTCAGTTCCTCTCTCAACCTTTGTGCTACTTAGCTTTTAAAGCAGCATGGAGGCGTCACTTTAGAGCTATTCAAGCCCAGCTGCTGGAGAGAGGCGAGTACAAAAGGGCTCCAGAGTTCAGCCTCGGAGAACAACGGCAGCAATTCCCCCCCGCCGCCGTCTCAGTCGCCTCAGCTCCAGCCCAGTTACCCAGCTCTGTTACATACACCAGCTTTTTTTTTTTCGTTCTTCTTTTTCTCCTCGCTGACCCCGCTGACTGTCTAGGTGGGGAATGCTTTCATATACGTCAGAGGTTCTTCAATTGGAGATCCTGGGTGACTCCTGGAGACCCTTAACAGAGGTTTTTAGATATCCATGAGGAGGTCCCTGTGGTGCTTTAAGAGGGTTTGGCTTGTTCTTAAGGAGGTTTCATGGGAAGTGGAGTTTTTGAGTTCATTCAGGTGTTTTAAGTTCTTGATGGCATACAAGGAGTTCCTGAAGGGTGTTAATAGTCTGACTTCTGCAGGACTCTGAGTTTTTTTTAATGGGTCCTGGATGCAGAGTAGCTGTTCTTTTAATTCAATATTTCACTTTCACCACTATATTAACTATTCTCCTCTACGGTGACACTGAAAAAATCTAAACTATAAAATCCAGATCCATCCATTAACTGTACCATCTTTTTTTTTTAACCATATTTTCTTTTTATCCTCCATGCAGTCTCCTCGACATCCAGCAGGAGTCACTATAGTGCAGTGTAATAAAAAAAAAAAAAAAAAAAAAGGTTTTAATCCCTCACCGGCTTCCCACCCACACTTGATTATACCATGATGAATCCAGAGAATTGAAGCCCACTCCTCACGTACTATTCTAATTATGAGCTTGATATTAAGTCATGAAAGATTTCATTTGAACTGAGGAAATGAGATTAAAAGCATAAAATGTAATTATATAATTTGTTGTAGCTGCTTATTGAAGAGAAGGAAGAAGGGAGGAGGGGAAAAAAAGAACAACTACATCAAAGTGTTATTAATGCCGTTCAAAACTGAAAATTAAAGGAAATCACCGTTTGTTTTTATTACAAAAAATGGAATGTAGAAGAGAATCATGTAAAAATGGAAAAGATCCATGTGGTGGTACTGTGTAAGGGTTAAAAGGATCCTTATTTCAAAATAAATTCAATAAAAGTGATATTCAGCATAATTGATCATTAATGGATTTTTAAAATATATATACACCAATGTTAACCTCACATTATAAGATTTTTTAATGTCCTACAGAAAAGTGTCTATTATGTTGATTATTGCTGAGTCATCATTAATGAATCATATAGTCCATAAAATGTCAGACGATTGTGAAATGCGTTCGTCACAATTTCCCCCCGACCTTCAAAATAAAAGCCAAAGAAGCAGCAAATCCTCACATTAAAAAAAAAAAGGTTTTAGATGTTTTTGCTTCATAAATCTCTAAAAATTGAAAATGATTAATAAATAATACAAAAGTAGAATCTCAACCATCCTTTGGGTTTTGGGTGAGGTTTTCATGGCTTATAAAAATATATATAAAATCCATAAGAAACATTTTTTTTCAAATGGAATCACATGTGAAATGTAAATATAATAGAAACCTATGCTGCGTGTGTGGAGCTGACCTTTGACCTCCTATCAGAGCGCTGCTGTTTGATGGAGCACAACTCTGGAATTGACACGTCAAGGTGACTCAGTGTGGGTCGTACTGCTTTATACTGTGTGAACTGTAACCTCTCCTGATCCCCCCCCCCTCTATCCTCCCCCCTGGGAACCCGTCTGATCTGAGCTCAGCCCCCCTCATACAACCCCCCCAACCTCGGCCGCCACGCGCTCTCACAATCCACCAAAACAGCACCTGACCTTGCTGCTCGGCCATAAAGTCAATGATAATAGCACCTGCTGTGTCTGGAATGAGCGCTTTGGGCTTCCTGCTTTATTTCTCCTCTCTGCAGGAATAATACTTCACATCCAGAGAGGAGAAGGAGGAGGATCTTTGCTGGATTTGAATCTTTTCATGCTAAAATTAGAGAGGGATCTACTTGCACCCAGTCTGACTTTACAGCCTGGGTGTCCTGTGTGTGTGTGTGTGTGTGTGTGTGTGTGTGTGTGTGTGTGTGTGGATGGTATATATTTGAGGCGGCAGGCATCTGTGATTAATGACCACAGCCTCCGTTCTCTGCTCCACATTTTCAATCGTGTTCACAGTTCAGAGGTCAAAGCTGGAGCTGATCGTCGAAGGGCGTCGTTCCCTGACAAAAAAAAAAAAAAAAATCCAGCCCCGTCTCACGACCCCAGGTTTGATCCTATGAGGGAAAGGAAGCTTCCACCCCCCACCCCCACCCCCCTTACTCTTCCTCGGTGCATAGAGCAATCCTTTTTATGGGTGAAGCATGTGGCAGCTTGATAGCAGCTCTTTGAAGCAGCTTTGGGGAGGAGAGTGTTTCTGAAGGCAGGACTAGATAACCTCGTCCAACCTGCTTTACATCTCCAGGTATCTCTCCTGTGACTCCTGCCAGTCGGCCCCCGTCGGCCCCCATCGCTCCACTCGTCACGGCCGGAGCCATACAGCAGACTTCTTTCTCTAATGCTCACACTGATATCTGCATTCACATGAGATGATTCAACAATCTTTAGGATGGCACTCTGTCTGCTGCACCCATCACCTTACTGCTGCACCCATCACCTTACTGCTGCACCCATCACCTTACAGTCCACATTACTTCTATATATTCCTAAATGATTTGTATTATTCTACTGTCCAACATACTTAACCCTCTCTACTTAACCCTTTACATACTGTTCACATTCAGACTCATAATTAGTCTCTTCACCAATTCACATTCATACATTCACCATCAGTTATTAATACTTCTGTTTTCATTCATAATCATTATTTTATGGTCCAGGAGAGCATTTTATAGAATATGATGAATACAACATGTTTCAATGCTGATTTTGATCTTTTTTTTATAAACAGGTCAAAATTGTACATTTACATATATATGTGTGTGTGTGTTTCAGCTGCACAAAAATAAAAAAGATGCATTTTATTTCCAATTTTAGGCAGGAAAACTTTAGGTAGGAAACTTTATTGATGGGAAATTCAACAGTAATAAGTGATATAAAATAGAATAAAAACTACACAATAAAACAATCTCTAAATACTATATACAATAAACAATAATTACACAATACATAGTACTGGGAGCTGTGGTGTTGTATAGTCTGATGGTTGTACCCTGTGGGTCACATTAGGATAAGACCAGCTAATAGAAATGTGTGTCTGGTGTTTTTACACTTTCAAATGTGAAAAATGAATTAAATTTGACTCTGAAGAGTGTGTAAGGGTTAAAGTTTCCATTCAGATAAGGAAAAACTAAACCGTTTCAATTGGAATCTTTCTGATTTATTTCTATTGTTTTATCTTTCCACAGATAAAATATATACATTTTCCCAAACACCACTCTTCATACTTAACCTCTAATAATAATGTATTACAGATTTCTAGTTCAGCTCTCATTAGCTCAAAAACCAGCAAAGCAAAACATGTCCCATTACAGTGTGTATTAAGTATGTGCTCTGTATGGATATTTGAGCCTTATCTGAGTAGAGTAGATAATGAATCAGGAATATCTGCAGTAATTACTGGATATCACATATCTCTATTTGGACACAAAGATGACAACTGAAACATTTAAAAAAAGAAGATGACACAGTTTGAATTATTGAAGTACATTTTTTATTCAGACACTCATAGATATAGATAATTTGTGCCACTTTTAAAATGCACATTTCAGGATAATACAGGTTAAAAGTGATGGAACATATACATCTACCATGTCCAGTCTTCAGTAACTAAGGAGTGATTTTCCATTATTTATTGCTATTTTACGTTTGTATTTGTTTCAAATATCTAGATCATTTATCAAACAATGAAATCAGTCAGACCGGAGCCAAGTGGAAATATTTCACCTCACTGCAGAGTTCTCTTTTATTTTAAGATAAAAATGATCTAATGACTTCCACGTTATGACCAAGTTCCTCATACGCCATATACAGTAGTATGAGGATAGAGTAGTGTGTGTGTGTGTGTGTGTGTGGTGTGTGTTGTGTGTGTGGTGTGTGTGTGTGTGTGTTGTTCCGTTCATTAGCTGCAGTAGAAAGATACAGTAGGAGCCAACACTCTGCCTTGACAAAGCCAGAAGAAGTGAATTTTGACTTTTGGCCAGTTGATTGCCTCGCTTAGCTGATGCTGGATCCTAGGGGGAGGCAGAGTAGGATAGCAGGCTGAGATGCGCCGCCAGAGAGGAGGAAGAGATGGAAATGGATAGGAGGGAAAGAAGGAGAGGGAGGGAGTGAGGTGAAGGAGGTGCAGAGACGCTACCCCTCCCGTTGCACAGGCAGTGATGGATCTGCCATCGAGCTCACGTCTGCTGCACAGTCCGACAGTCACGGCTCCCGCTGATGGGAATTACCAGCATGTCCGTTATCTTCTCCTTTAGATCTTTCCATCCTGTTAGGTTACAGTGACTGGCCATGCGGACGCTGTCCCGTCGCTCCCAGACAGACATGTATGGATGACTTATAATAAAATATAAAAAATCAATGAGTGATGAACAGTGTGTGAGCTCATCCAGCTTTTAGACCAAGTATTGTCCACAATATGGAGCATTTCCTGTAGCAGAGAAGTCATTGCAGTGGGATGTGGGAGGATTTTGTACTCAGCAGTGTAAAAGCTGCAGTGAAAGCAGCTCAGGCTCATCTAAAGAGCTGCTCAACTATTCTATTAGTGTGAGCTTCAGGCTGTCAGCTGACTTTCTGATGCTCAAACTGCTTAGCTTTTATTCCTTCTGAGCAGAACCAGAGGATACTTTGAACATTTGGGAGAGAAATGACTCAACTGATTTCAACTGTCGAATCAGGAATTTAAAAAGATGTTAATTACAAAATAAATGAATCTTGTTCAGTTAGTGAGCAACATGTTACTGATGAAATGTTGATGGTTATAAAGGAGGTTACATCTGAAATCACACCTTTAACATTTTCCTCTTTTTTAATATTGAACTTGTTACTGATTACAATATATTACTGTTTTTAATACTTTGAAATCAATATTTTTAGCACATATGGCACACATGGGTTTAAATAGTGTCACATACCAATAAAGGTCCTGAAAGACTTTTGATTTTTTCATCAAATATCTTTATTTTTATATTCCAGAATCTACATGAACTAATGAATACATTTTAACAATGGAAGATAAAATGTTGCTTTATAAGAAATGATCTCTCTTTATAAATCATGTTCAGTATGCATGAAAAACAGCTCAACTAGATTTTGGTGCTTAATGGGAACACTTCCCCTAACAGCTGAAAACATTGGTTAGAACATTAGAAAAGTCATCAAATGTAATAAGTTACATTATTTTTATTAAGTCACTGAAATAGTTAACATTACTTATTACATTTTAAACAGAGTGACTAGTAATCTGTAACCTTCCTAACCCTGTACAAAATCAACCTCTCTTATTGTGAGAATGAATTGGTGGCATATATTTAACGCTCCTCAGTGTTCGGACAGATCTGACACATTATAACTTTCATAAATCATAAATATGTGTTTTTCATCATGATATCTTCCACACTGGACCTTGATTATATTAAATAGCTGAGTGCCAACTTTCATTGAATATCATTGAGTGTTTTAGGGAACTTGCCCTCTTCAAAAATAACCATCATAGGAAATGAATGAGTAGATGATACACACACACACACAAATACACACACACCACACACACACACAACACACACACACCACACACACACACAACACACACACATAACCCTCCATGTGAGCTACACCTTCACACTAAACTATGTATATCTTCTTACAGACATGTGACTCATGTCAACACAGCATAAAAAAGTGTTCAACAGCATTTAGTGATTTATGCTTTTTGTGTTAATAAAAGAGCAGTTAAAGCAGAGCAGTGAGAAATGAGTGTGAACACTTAAATAAGGTAAGGTAGGCTTTTTCTAATGAAATTCTCCAGTTAAGAGCATCAGCTACAATCCCTGAGTATGTGTCATGATGCAGAATGAATGGTTTATCACGCTAACCTTCTCACAAATGCTAGCTGGGAGTCTGTGGTAACTGATGCTGCAGCTCAAAGCATTTTACCTTCCAAACATACAGAACAGCAACTACAATCATAATATTGTTGGATATTAATTCAGTTGTTATTCCTGTTGGTTCAATGCAGCCTGTAGTTCCATCACTGTAGCCTGAAGCAACTTTGCATAAAGAAAATATATTCATATACTTAAACTCTTACATTCTGTTCATATTCTACATCCTCGCTGAGTGCTCTGGGTCAATTTTCTGTATTTTTTTTAGCTTTTTTGGAGAAAAAAATCTATCACACAATATCATGTCCTATTTGACCTAAGACATGAAAATATAACATAGCAATAATGATGGAAATGTATTTAATGTAAAGTGAAAATGAACTGTGGGGTTTATTGTATAATCATTAGACCATCAGTCTTCACTGCTACATCATAAAAAGAATGATTCAAACTATGAACTATTCATTTAACATAAACACATGTCAATAGATACAGAGATCATTGACCCAGAACAACTCTCAATGGACACTCCAATGTAGCATCTATACAAAAGTATAATATTTTAAATATTTAATTTTTGTGCATTTTGGGCAACTTTAGGAAAAGTAATCAAATTTCAGAGTAAAAGACATTTGTTTTTTTACAACTGTCAAATGTCAAAATGATTTGACCTGAACAGTACGTAAGGTTAATGTGAACTTTAATGATAAGTCAGGTGCACTTACAGTACAATCAAGCCTCAGCTTCAACAAACAACAAATCCACCAAATTTAAAGTCTAAATATAGCTGATGATGTGTGATTGTCAGTGTCAGTCATAACTGTTATGAATTATTCCGATCTGCCGTTGCTATGGTGAAGGTGACCCTCCTTTCACCCAGACCTTCTCCCACAAGA
>JAJDFG010001510.1:0-12500 GCA_021039105.1 Scomber colias
TCCTCTTCTCTTCTTCTTTCATCTCATCCTTTACTCTCCTTTTTCTTTTCTCTCCATTTTAATAATTTTCTCCACTTTCTCTTCTTTTCTGATCACCTCCTTGTTTCCTCTTTCATCCCTCTCTCTCCTCTCCTCCTCCTCCCTCTCTCCTCCCCCTCCCTCTCTCCCTCTCCTCCCCCTCCCCCCTCCATCCCTCCATCCCTGCGTCAGTCAGATATTGTTTAAAAAGCGGAGCTGCAGTTTGATGGTTAAAACGCTGGCAAATCGATACCTTCACACATGACAGAGCGGCTGGCGGACGACAGGATGGAGGGAGAGCGAGCGAGGGATGAACGGAGAGAGAGAGAGAGAGAGAGAAGGGGGGGGGGAGGAGGAGGAGGAGGAAAAAATAACAAGCGGGCGTCTCCTGACAACGAGGAGGCCCTTATTTCCACAAGCTTAGACGGATGGAGAGCAGGGGGAGGAGTGTGTGTGTGTGTGTGTGTGTGTGTGTGTGTGTGTGTGTGTGTGTGTGTGTGTGTGTGAGTGTGTGTGTGTGTGTGTGTGTGTGTGAGTGTGTTACTTTATCTTTATTCCTCTTTTCTGTCTCCTTCTTGTCGCCTCTTCATCTTTCTGTCTTTTTTTCCCTTCGCTGTGTTCTTCTGTTCTTCTTCTTCTCCTTCGTCATCCTTCACTCTGTTATTTTTTTTCTCTCTTGATTTTCTTCCCATCCCTCCATCTTTCTCTCTTTTCTTCCCATCTCTCCATCTTTCCATCTTTCTCTCTTTTATTGTTTAAAGACAGCTGTCACTTTTAAAGAGCTTTTACTTCTTAATTAATATTAAATTAATTTGATTTGTTAAAACCAAAAAAATTAACCTTCCTGTCGTCCTCCCCGGGTCAAATTGACCCTGTCTGTTTTGACTGTTCCTTCTTTTCTCCATCCTTTCTTCCTCCCTCCCTTCCTTCCTTCTTTTCCTTCCTTCTGTCTGTCCTTCCTCCCTCACTCCTTCTTTCCTTCTTCCTTCCTCCCTTCTTTCCTCTGTCCTTTCCTCCTTCCTTTCCTCTGTCCTTTCCTCCTTCCTTCTTTCCTCCCTTCTTTCCTCCTTCTCTCTTTCTTTCCTTCTTTCCTCTGTCCTTCCTTCCTTCATCTGTCCATACTCCCTTCCTCTGTCCTCTGTTCCTTTCCTTCCTTCCTTCCTCCCTTCCTTCCTTCCTTCCTCCTTCCTTCCCTTCCTCCTTTCCTTCCTTCTTCCTCCCTTCCTTCCTTCCTTCCTCCCTCCATCCCTTCCTTCCTCCTTTCCTTCCTTCTTCCTCCCTTGACTCAAGGACAGCAGGAGGGTTAAGAAAAAAAGTCAAAATTGTTTTTTGGATGAAAAAGGCAGAAAAGAAAAGACAAATAAAAATGAATAAAATATATTAAAGAGAGAGAAAAAGTAATAATGTCCATCCTCTCCTCCTCCTCTTTTCTTAAATGGTTCCTTTTACTAATTAAAAAAACTACTATTTTACTTTAATACATTACTAATTTATGTGTTAATTGGAATTAAATGTAAATCTTAACTTCATATCATTTATTTAAAACTAAAATATACAGAAATAAACTGCTTGGTTTTAATTCAGATGAAAAGCAGAAGAAAAAAAAGACATTAAAAAGGTGTAAAATAGAAGATATAAAACTGGAATAAAGAGTAAAAACATTAATTTCTGTCCTTTTCTCGTCTCATATATACACTTTCTATTTAAAACTTGTATTTTATAGCAGTGTATTATAACTTCCTGTGTGCTGACTGGTAATAAACCTTATTATAAACTTAATATTAACTGTATTTAAGGAGAAACTGAAGTTATAAAATACTCAAAAAAGGTCAAAACTGTTTTTTTAGTTATCCAGATGGAGGGACAGAAAAGAAAGAGAAGGATATAAAGATGAGAATAAAGAGTAAAAACCATTAATTTCTGTCCTTTTCTCATCTTCACATATACATTTCTTCTTATTTAGGAGGGAGGGAAGGAAAGGAGGGAGGAAGGAAGGAAGGAAAGGAGGGAGGGAGGAAAAAGGAAGGAGGGAAGGAAGGAGGGAGGGAAGAAGGAAGGAAGGAAGGAAGGAAGGAAGGAAGGAAGGAAGGAGGAAGGTAGGAAGGAAAGGAGGGAGGGAGGAAGAAGGAAGGGAGGAAAGAGAGAGGAAGGAAAGAAAGAGAGAAGGAGGGAGGAAAGACAGACGGAAGGAAGGAAGGAAAGGAAGGAAGGAAGGAACACATGATGTAAAAGTATCAAATAAATGTCCTCAGATGAAGTTATTTACCCTTAATATGCTAATTTATCATTCTGATGGACAAAACCACACACACACACACACACACACACACACACACACACACACACACACACACAACACACACACACACACACACACACACACACACACACACACTACACTACACACTTTTTTCCTCCAGTAATAGAGAGACAGAAAGAGATGAAAAATAGAAAGAGAAAAGGAGAGAGAGAGCTTATTAACCCTTTCTCTCCAGCCGTTTGACAAATGAACAAAATCAACAGGAGCCACACTGCATCTATCACTGCTGCTGCTACACACAACACACACACACACACACACACACACACACACTGGGGGGTCAGTGAGGGAGGGGAGGGGGGGCAGTAATAACTAGTTTCTGCTAATAAACCCAACTAGCATGCCAGGACACATTACTCTGTCATAGGCCACACACACACACATCCATCTTCTGTAGAGAGAAGTGGAGGGAGGAGGAGGGGGGGGGCGGGGGCGGGGGGGTAAGAGAGAGTGGGGGGGTGGGGGGGGGGCAAGGCAGGAGTGATGGGGACATTTGTTAAGGATGCGGTCCATTCAATAGCAGTCATAGACCACCGCCGTCACTTTAAAGCCTCATCCATCTCAACCGCTCCGCCTTAATTTTTCACCAAAAGAAAAAAATGGAGGAAAAAAAAAAAAAGAAAAAAAAAAGCTTTTGAAAGGAAATATGACTTCCTATTTTTATCGTTTCATCATTTGTAAAAAGGGCTCGGCGAGAGAGAGAGAGAGAGGCGGATGTTTGTCGGTATAAATCATAAGAGCTCGGAGGCGTCGATAACGCTCCGCCGCCACAGAGCGGATCTGTACGGAGCGAGGAGGACGATCACAGGTCAGGACTCATCCATCCCTGCTTGTTAGCTGCTTCCTCTCATCCTGCAGTTATGAGACTTTAGAAATCTGAATCAGTGTCAGATATATATTTATATATACGATGTGTGACCGATCACCAGTTAAATATAGATTATTAGAAGTTATACAGTGTTTTAGGTTTAATTTAATCTGATCTAATGAGTTTAAATGAGGTTAAAATTATAAAAATACTGATTATATGCTGTTATTTATATACTCTACTGTAATGTTGGATTTCTACTTAACATTGTCAAAGTTCTAAAACTTGAGATTAATTTATTTAAAAATGCTCCTTGTATTTGAAAAGTCAGTAATCACACATTTAAATCTGCTTAAATTAGGGCTGTCAAAAGATTAATTTTTTTAATCGCGATTAATCGCAGAATTTCCATAGTTGATCACGATTAATAGCGTTTTGAATAGCATGTTTAAAATCCTGTTATTTTCCATTTGAAGGCAGTTTTAAGCCCATAATGTAAAGCATTTCTTACCAGAGTGTCTTAACTGGGAATCAATCACGGCTCTGCTGCGACTCCCACACTCCAAAATGGTCCTTTGGTGGAGCTGAGGCTGGCTTGGCTGCACCTGGGTGTTTAGCGTGGAGGTGCTAACTCAAACTCCACGTACTCCGGTGGTAGTTAAACTCCGTTTGACACAGGTTGCATTTTACTTTTGACTTGTCAACTGAAGCGTCTGGAAGTGTTTTAAAGTTAAACAAGCCGTTCAAAAGTCCAGTAGCTCTCTTACTTTCCATCAGCGCGGTAGGTTTACTGCAGGAGGCCACTTCAAAGCATAGCGCTACAGCTAGAGGAGCCGTCTACGGGGGAGTAGAAGGGACAAAAAGGCTTGCAACATTAAAATGCCATTAAAAAAAATTAATGCGTTAACGCTGACAGCCCTAGCTTAAATTTATAAAATACTGATTATATTCAGTATGGATTCAAAGTTCAATATGTTCACCATATTCTGCTACCTTCCTTCCTCCCTTCCTCCTTTCCTTCACTCCCTTCCTTCCCTCCCTCCTTCCTTCTTTCCTTCTCTCCCTCCCTCCCTCCTTTCCTTCCTTCTCTCCCTCCCTCCCTCCTTCCTTCCTTCATTCCTTCCCTCCCTCCCTCCCTCCTTTCCTTCCTTCTTCCTCCTTTCCTTCCTTCTTTCCCTCCCTCCCTTCCCTCCCTCCTTCCTTCCTCCTTCCCTTCCTTCCTTGACTGGAGGACAACAGGAGGGTTAATATAGAAGCTGGAGACGTGAAGCCTTCACAGAGGAATGAATTTAAAGAGGAAACCAGTTTTCTGACATCAGCTCTTTGAAGCTGTGAGAAAACAGCGACCGGGATCTAAACCGGTTCCCTAACATTGATTGGCTGTTTGGTTTGGCGGCGTGACCTCCTGACAGTCACTTATAAATAAGCAGCGGTGAAGTGGTGCGGGTCGACTCGGGTTCAGACGGGTCGCCGCTGGTTTTTCTGTCGTGTTTGTGTGGCGAGCGCTCACACACATCCATCACTGCTCACACTCACAGCTCGGCTAACGCTGGCAATCTGAGGCTAACTCGCCCTCACAACACCAAGGTCAATTAGACTGACCCGGCTAATTACACACACACACACACACACACACACACACACACACACACACACACACACACACACACACACACACACACACACACACACACACACAAACGTAGTAGTAACAAATTGTCTGAACAAGCTCATGCAATTTAACAAGCGCAAACACATGCATGTATTTTGGGACACACACACACACACACACACACACACAGGTCCATTAGCGGTGTGTGTGTGTGTGTGTGTGTGTGTGTGTGTGTGTGTGTGTGGGTCCAAATGAAGACCAATGGCTGGGCAGCTTTAATCTGCTGCTTCTAATGAGGAAACACAGGAAATAAAACAAGTCTAAATGATGATACAACTCTCCTTCAACTGGAGCTAAGTGTGTGTGTGTGTGTGTGTGTGTGTGTGTGTGTGTGCTGTTAACATGTTTGTGTGTCTGTGTGTTGTGAACATGTTTATGTGTGTGTGTGTGTGTGTGTGTGTGTGTGTGTGTGTGTGTGTGTGTATGTTGTGAACGTGTGTGTGTGTGTGTTGAGAGCATATTTGTGTGTGTGTATTGTGAACATGTTTGTATTTGTCTGTGTGTAAACGTGTGTGTGTGTATGTTGTGAATAAATTTGTGTGTGTGTGTATGTTGTGAATATATGTGTGTGTGTGTATGTGTGTTGTGAATATATTTGTATGTGTGTGTGTGTGTGTGTAAACATGTGTGTGTGTGTGTCTGTGTGTGAACATGTATGTGTGTGTGTGAACATGTATGTGTGTTGTGAATATATTTGTGTGTGTGTGTGTGAACATGTGTGTGTGTGTGTCTGTGTGTGAACATGTATGTGTGTGTATGTTGTGAATATATTTGTGTGTGTGTGTGTGTGTTGAGAATATATGTGTGTGTGTGTATGTTGTGAATATATTTGTGTGTGTGTGTGTGTGTGTGTGTTGAGAATATATGTGTGTGTGTTGTGAATATATTTGTGTGTGTCTGTGTGAACATGTGTGTGTGTGTGTGTGTGTGTGTATTGTCCCTATAGTGTCATACAGAATGTAGAATATGACATCATAGACAGTCAGCTGATCTCAGAAGTATTTAACACTATTCACATTAACATCAAGTTAAAGTTAAAGTTAAAGTTAAACAGGAGAAGCTGATAAAATGCATCAAGAAGAGGAGAAACAGACCAAGTACGTGTCTCATGTTAAATATTGATGATTTATTTACTCCTTTAACTCTCATTTCACTGTGATAACGATGTCATGTGATAAATCTGTTAATTTAAAACATGCTGCAGCATCTTACAGTAAGTCTCCCTTTATAAAAGCTTTATGAATGCTTTATAACTGGCTTGTTATTTAGGTTATAAACCATTTATAAATCATTAATAAGCTGTTATAACACATTGGGGAAAAAAAGGTAATAGTGACCAGCTGCTTGCCAAATAGTGATCCCATATTTATTTCTATTGCTAAATCTCAGATTGGTTTATTAAGCTTTGTCTTGATGTTTGTTAGCATCCAATTATGAGCTTTTATTCATGAGTTACAAACTATTTTAACACTAGAAGTCAGCCTTATTGTGTAAAGGGTGCAAAAGAAATCACTATTTACTGATGAATTATTGACATTTATATACTTTGGTTTGTTATTTTGAGATTTTGTTGCATGTGTCTTTGCATCAGTAACTCATAAATAAATGGTCAAGTGTAATAAGCCTCCCTTTAAGCAGTTATAAATATCTATAACTCATAAATGGCTCATAAAGGCTCATAATGAAATGGTAAAATAACATGAAGATAGATGACAAAGATCTGTTATCATATTTAACATCAGATGGATAAACATGCAGTAGTATAGCCACTGTCATCTTGCCAAATAGTGATCCTGCAATGATGTATGGAGAAATTAGGTTATAGCTCTTTTACAACTGTTAATTAATGGTTTATAAAGTGTTTACATTACTATTTAATAAATCACAGCTATTTATAAATCCTTTATAAAGGGTAATATAGTCTTATTATAAACTGGTACTAACATTCTTATATCATTGTGTGTCTTTTAGTGAACAGGAGAAGCTCAGGAGACGACTCACACGAGCAGAAAGATGCTACATGAAGAAGAAAGAGGTTTACAGCAGGATGATGGAGGCTGGTTTTATAGTGGAGGAGCTAATGAACGAGATCGTAGCCGAGAACAAGGAGCTCATCAGAAGAGTCAAAGAGTATGAAACCTAAACCTAGACTTTTATACACACTGGCTGAAATGAATCTCATACCAGCAGGCTGAGAACCAATGTGTGCACCTTTTCAAAGTAAGACATCACAGCTTGTGTTTTCTTGGTGTTTTTTTTAAATTCAGGTTGCAACAAAAGCTGACAGATTTGAAGAAGAGGAGGGAGAGAGGAGATGAAGCTGAAGAAGCCCAAATACAGCAGCTTCTGTTAGAGGAGGAACAAAGAAAACTAGTTAAAGATCAGATCTTTTACATGAGAAAGATGGTGAGTTACAGGCTTAAACTCAAGATCAGTTACCTTTATAAAGCTACTGTATAGTGAGAATTTGAGGTTATTCTGCTCATGGCCGGACATTACCTCCACTCTAAACTCAACAACCATCCTCCCTCTGTTACTGCACAACTAGAGTCAAGCAGCACTATGAAATGATGCATTATAATATACTAAAAGTTTATGAGAGTCAAGAATAATGGCACAGAAATGACCATATAAGTAGCTATCAGCCAACAACTTCCATTTCAACCATAATACTAATGTGATATGGATTACAGCAATCACAGATACATTTTTACACAGGACATTAAACAACATACAGCAGTAGAGAGGTAACTGATCAATCACACTCCTAATTAAACACTCAGGTCTTTTATCAGTCTTATATAAAAGGTTTTAATCTCATGGATCTCTTTAATAATATCTAACCAGTTATCTACTGTTGGGAGATCAGCCTGTAATCATTTACATGTAATTGCTTTCGTTGCTGCTGCTGTGAGTACTTTCAAAACATATCTATCATTTCTAGGGATGCTCGATATTGGCTTTTCTGCCGATATCCGATATCCCGATATTGTCCAACTCTTCATTTCCAATATCGATATATGCACGCTTTTTACGCCAAAACTGTTGTGATACTCCACTGGATGCAAACATAAATGCAACATGGCTTTCCACATGTAAACACTGTCTGTGCAAAATAAGAGAACTACTTCAACTTAAGTTATGGAAAAAAGTGCCAATATGTTACTGCCTTATTTATTATGCTGTAAACCTCGTTTCTGGTTTGTGTGTTCGTGTCTGTGTACATGGCAGTGGACGCTATGAACTTGTTAGCCACGGTTAGCTACGGTTAGCGATCCACGAGTCTAGCGTGTTGTTGTTATACGTCATCAAGCTGTGTCCCATGCTGCGTTCAGGCAAGCTCGGAAATGCTGAAGCCTACAGAACAAACATCGGTTATAAAAACCTGATACCGATACTTCCCGATATTTCAATTTTTAAGTAAATATCGGCCGATAATATTGGACATCCCTAATCATTTCCGGTTAATTCTTCGGGCAGATCACCAAAATAAAATTATAGACATGTCGTTGGGATCTATAGTCTCAAAATTTGTTGTATCGCCTCCCAAATATTCTCCCAAAACTTGTCAATCTAACATAAGTCGAAAATATGTGGTAGTGATCTGCTTCCACTTCCCCAAAGCCCCTCCAGCATGTATGTACTGGTGATATTTGATGTGTTTTCAATTTAGGAGTGATAAAAAATACAACGAAATTCACGCAATGAGCAGAGCAAGTAGTCGAAGAAATTGGGAGAAATTGTTGGGGGGTCTCTTATGGTGCTGATGTCTAACTCTGACCTCATTGCTTGTCTTTGTGCAGGAAAAGGAGATTCAGAAGCTGAGAGAGCAGAATCAACATTTGACTGCTGAAGTAAGATTCTGCCAAACACTATATACTCCTCTCTAGTCCTTTGAGTCTATTCCTCTCACCATCTCACAGCCAAGCATTGATCATGAAAAGACATTAAATGGCCCCATACCAAAGATGTCAAAGTAGCTGATAGAAATGTAAATGCTTCTCTTACTGAGCTGCTTCTCTTCCAGGTCAACCAACTCTCTCTGGGAAAGAAATACAAGGATCATCTTGAAATTATGAGGACAGTGGAGCAGATGTTACAGGTAAAACACAGACCTGCACTGATACTCCAAACTGCTGATCTGGCCCAATCGAGTAACACAGTTGATGAACGACTTATTGTGTTTCGTAGCATGAATTGGAGAAGATTCAAGAAGTCCTATGCAGTAAAGACGATGAAATCAAGAAGGTATGTAGACAACTTTATAAAACCTTTGAGATATGATGTCTGTAGTGTCTTTTAGCCTCCACACTTTTAACATCAGAGGTGATCATGAGCTGATGAGAATCTCAGTTAATCAGAGTATCTTTGTTTCAAACAGAAATTCATGACATTGGTCCAAAACCTTGACGAGATAGAGGAGAATTTAAACACCGTAGAGGTCTGTACCACTTACGGCGCTTTTCCACTACACAGTTCCATCACGACTCGACTCGACTCAGCTCGGTTTTTCATGTGTTTCCACTAGGGATAGTATCTGGTACCTGGTATTGTTTTAGTATCTGCTCTGCTGAGGTTCCAAGCGAGCCGAGCCGATACTAAAATGTGACGTCATCAGACTGACGGCCGCTGATTGGTCAGAAGAGTTGTCGCTGGGAGAGTCATGAGCCGTCCCACACAAGAATCAAACCCGCCATTTTTAAATACCAACAACAGTGATACAGCGATTCGGTTTCTCTTCTCTTTGCTTTGTGTGTGACAGAAAGACACATACAGCAGCAAGTACACCATCGCCTCCATGTCCTCCATTGTTTATGTGTTTGTGTCGCGTATAAAACAAAGTCACGGCAGTTTCGCAGAGCCGTGCTATGACGACCCCGCCCACGTTGAATAGGTACCTTTTTGTAATGGAAAAGGTCGTTCCTGGAGCCGAGCCGAGTCGAGTCGAGCTGAGCTGAGTAGTGCTGGAACTGTGTAGTGGAAAAGCGCCATTACAGTACTCTGGCTTATTGCAGGCTTATTGTGCTTTTCTAAATGTCATGTTTCCTCTGCAGACTCTCAGACAAGAGCAGCAAGAACTTCGAGAACAGCTGAGAAGAACACAGGAGGAGCACATACTGTAATTACTGCGTGATATTTAACTTGGTTATACGTCTATATAAGTAGTATCGAAACATCTCCCGTCAAATGATTCCTGCAATCGACCCTTTTTCCACCTAGAGCTAGAAAATATGACTCTTTCTATTGACTTGCTCACAGCCCAAGACAGAGACCTAAATGTGTTAATGGGGATCTAATGAAGTACTCAGCTGGTATCAGGATCTGTTAGAACAATCTTCCTTATCTAAGCCCATAATTGACCAGCATTGGATTTAAAATGAGGCAGACTGAGTGTCCTGTGTTTCAGTCATTAATGTCATTGTTGGTCTTCCTGTAGATGATCTTGTTACAATCATTAGTTGTCTGACTTGTCCTATTTGCATTATTTGATTTTATAGAGCGGCACAGAGTTCTCCAGAGGGACCAATAAGTGAAAAAAGACAACCAACAGTGAGTAGAAAATGTTTTTAGACTTTAGGTTTTTGTATAAATCAAGCAAATGCAATATAACACGTTCATTAGAGAGCTTTAGAGGTTTGGGAGGGCCACTTTTGTTATCTTCGGACATAGCCATGCTAGCCGTTTCTTGACCGACCGGCGATGGTGTACTTGCTATATTTAATTTCCCAAAATATTCTAAATACTCCAACTATTCCTTTCAGTGCTGTTTATCAGAGGTTGACCCTCTTCTTATACAATCTTTCTGTTGTCATTGCAGGATAAGAAGGACAAAGAACACCAAGATGGGAAGACTAGAAGGTAGATGTTTGTCACTTAATGTAGGCTACTGTAAAAATACATGCATATACTCACCGGCCACTTTAGTAGGTACACCTCGCCAGTACGGGTCGGACCCCCTTTTGCCTCCAGAACTGCCTTACATCTTGATGACGTAGATTCAACAAGGTACTGGAAACGTTCCTCAGAGATGTTGGTCCATATTGACATGATAGCATCACGCAGCTACTGCAGATTTGTCGACCGCACATCCTTTCCACCACATCCCAAATCTATTGGCTTGAGATCTGGTGACTGTGGATGCGATTAGAGTACAGTGAGCTCATCGCCATGTTCAAGAAACCAGGGTGTAATGACTTGAAGTAGTCAACAGATGAAGGGTACACTGTGGCCATGAAGGGATGGACATGGTCAGCAACAATATTCAGGTAGGCTGTGGTGTTTAAACAATGCTTAGTTGGTGTTAATATCCTCCACACAACTACACCGCCACCAGCAGCCTGAACCGCTGATACAAGGCAGGATGGATCCATGCTTTCATGTTCTGACCCGACCCGATGAATGCCGCAGCAGAAATCGAGACTCATCAGACCAGGTGACGTTTATCCAATCTTCTATTGTCCAGTTTTGGTGAGCCTCAGTTTCCTGTTTCTCAGCTGACAGGAGGGGCAGCCGGTGTGGTCTTCTGTTGCTGTAGGCCTTCTGCTTAAAGGTTCGATGTGTTGAGCGTTCAGAGATGGTCTTCTTGGTTGTACTGAGTAATTATTTGAGTTACTGTCGCCTTTCTATTATCTCCAACCAGTCTGACCATTCTCCTCTGGCATCAACAAGACAGAGAACTGCAGCTCACTGGATATTTTCTCTTTTTCGGACCATTCTCTTTAAACTGTAGAGATAGTTGTAGACCAGCCAACAACCGTGCCAGTCACTAGGCTTTACGCTGATCTGATCCTACTATATCGGATCGGCAGATATTTAGCATTTAATGCAATTAGTGAGATTGGCTGTAATGTCTTAATTCGACGATCCGATCAATGTCGTCATGTTGAAACTTTTTGCAGATGCTCCCGCTGCATAGATTGCAGATGGCTTGTGTTTTATCTGTCTCATTTACTTCGAAGAAGTTCCACACCACCGACATGTTTGTTTGAATCTGACAGCTAGTTTTGAGCCCTGTCACGATGTGACGGACAATAAAGTTTTTTGAATCTTGAATCATGAGCTGTCGGATTCAAACAAACGTGGGTGTTGTGGGCAGACAGATAAAACACAAGCTATTTAACAATCTGTTCAACACTAAAAAACCTTGTGGGGAAGCATCTGCAAAATGTTTCAACAGCACAAATGTACCTGGATAGGGAACACGAGGAGGAGAAGCCGAGTTTAAGAAACGGAACGTGGACAAAGAAGACGTGATCGGATCGGTGATCGGTTTATTTAAACTCACTGATCGGACGCAAAAATCCTGATGGTGTAAAGCCTACCAGTCACTTAAAACACCTTTTTTCTACATTGTGATGTTCAGTTTGAGCTTCAGCAGGTCGTCTTCACCATGTCTGCCGGCCTAAATGCATTGAGTTGCTAGCATGCAATTGGCTGATTAGATATTTGCAGTAACGAACAGTTGAACAGGTGTACCTAATAAAGTGGCTGGTGAGTGTATCCTTGAGTAGCTTCAGATCAGTGATAGGTCTTCTTACTCATCTGTGTTGTACGTTTGTGTTTAGCTGGTTGCGTCGTGGTGCTGCAGGCCTGTGGAAAGGAGTGAAGATATCTGGACTAACCACTCTGGGTGTCTCCATGTCTGTGGGTCTCATTGCATGGATGGCGCCGGTCTGCAACCA
>JAJDFG010001510.1:17500-33972 GCA_021039105.1 Scomber colias
CACCCTGGTCTCCCCTAAAGACCGATACTAATAACCGTACCAACTGACCCTGGTCTCCCCTACAGACCGATACTACTGAACGTACCAACCCACCCTGGTCTCCCCTACAGACCGATACTACTGAACGTACCAACCCACCCTGGTCTCCCCTAAAGACCGATACTAATAACCGTACCGACCCACCCTGGTCTCCCCTACAGACCGATATTACTGACCGTACCAACCCACCCTGGTCTCCCCTACAGACCGATACCACTGAACGTACCAACCCACCCTGGTCTCCCCTACAGACCGATACTACTGACCGTACCAACCGACCCTGGTCTCCCCTACAGACCGATACCACTGAACGTACCAACCCACCCTGGTCTCCCCTACTGCTCCTCATGTGGTCTTAGTATTAGAAGCACCTTTAATCTATGTGACCCAGACTAGAGCAGAGGGCTGTTTCTCCACCTCATCTAAGAGGTTAAGTGCTTTTACATTTTCTGGAGGAGGACCACCCCCAAAGATCACCCCCCCTCCTACCAAAGACCCCACCCCCACCCCCCCCACCCCCTCCTACCAAAGACTTCACCCCTGTTGCCTTTATTCTTGTGTCATTATAAAGTATCTGATCAGCTTCTATAGATCTTCATCAGTGTGAGTTATTATAGTTACTATGGTTACTATAATATCTATAGTTAGTCATATCATTTACTCTCCTTGTTCTTCCTTCCTTTTGTTTTTCTTCTTTGCTTTTTCCATTCATTTTTCTTTCTCTTTGTCTTTCTTCCATCTTATTTTTTCTTTCTCCTCTGTCTTGTTCTTTCTTTCTACTCCTCTTTTTTCTTCCTCTTTCTTTCTTTCCTCAATCTTTCTCATTCCTTCTCCTCCTTTATCTTCTTTCCCTTCCTCCATCTTGTGCTTTCTTTTTTCTCATCTTTTTCCTCCTTTTTCTTTCTTCCTTCCTTCCTTTCCTCCTTGTTTTCTCGCCTCTTCTTCCTCACCTTCATTTTTCTTTCTTTCCTCCATCTTCTTTTTCTTTCTCTCCCTTTCCTTCTTCTTGTTCTTTATTCTTCTTTCCTTTCTTTCTTTCCTTCTTCCATCTTGTTCTTTCTTTTCCTACTTTTTCTTTCTTTCCTTCCTGTGTCTTGTCCTTTCTCCCCCCCCTTTTCTTCCTTTCTTTCCTCCTACTTCTTGTTCTTTCTCGCCTCTTCTTCCTCCTCCTAATTTTTCTTTCATCCAGTCTGTCTGTCTGTCTGTCTGTCTTTCTCTCTTTTCTATGCATTCATGTTTGTCTTCTTATATCTTATATTTAGCTAGCCACCTTTAAACTCTCCGTCTCCTCCACATGAAACATGAACATGGAGCTGCTGTGTCGATGCTGTTTAATGTGAACAGATCAGCTGCTGTCGAAGGTAAACAGGAAAAACGCCTTTTCTGCTCATTAAAGCGTCTGCTAATAGAGTATCAATCCCAGTTCAGCGTGTCTTCCTGTTTCTGCTGTTTCTTCCTCCAGACGTCTCGACAGCACTTTGATCTGCTTCGGTTTCTGTTTTTAAAAAAAGTCTGAATCGAACGCTGAAGGGAAGCAGAGAGAGAGAGAGAGTCCTAGAAAAGTTTAGATCTAGCTGAACATATGAGGGAAAATTGGTCATTTTGGCTTTTTTAATATTCAGATATTTAGGTTTTAATATTTCAATTTTGTCAACACTTAATTTAATAACTTTAAAATTGATTTTGTAATAATGATCACATAAATATATTACTTTACTGTAAGAAATGTTAGTTCAGTGCAGACAGGAAGAGTGTTGAGTTGAAGTATTATTATTATTTAACATAATAAAGTCACAGTGAAACCAGCTAACGTCACATTGTCTGTTTAAAGTCTGTGTAAAGTAAGAATAAATATGTGTTCTGAGTTTGACATACCACAGAAAAGTGTGTTGTTAACCACCCTGCCAAATTTGAATGATTAAAAAAATCATCAAATATATGAAATTAGGCTTCAAAGTTGTGTAAAAATCAGCCTCTTTCTCTGCTCCCAAACGCTGTGGGCGTGGCCGCCGAGTCCGCTGAAGCCCCGCCCCCTACCAAGTGTCACCTGTCAATCAAAGTCACCACCTCTACCAGAAACATGGACGTCTGAGAGCTTTCTGCTGCTAGCTCGGCGGCTAACTCAGCGGCTAGCTTAGCTGCTAGCTCGGTGGCTAGCTCAGCTAACTGGCTAACTGTAGACTGTAGTAGTAGTAGTGTGTGCTGAATGTATTTATACCTCTACAGCAGCAGGGGCGGGTTTATGCTAATCACTAAATCCTGAACACAGAAATGTTGAAACACAGCTTGTGAAGCCTAGCTCACAAACAAATGACAACTGTGACGATTTGCTGCTTTTCTTTTTCACATATGACAGTAAATTTTATATCTTTAGGTTTTGAACTGTTATCAAAATAATTCTTAATTGCAGGTTAATCTAAGTTTTAAGTCACAAAATACTGAAAAAAAGTTCAGAGTGTGAGGTGATGTCAAAAATAGTCCCAAAAAGCATGTTCATTGTTGACTATTACCAAATGGTTTAAATATCTAGTCACAATATCATTACAGCAGGACATTAAATTAAAACACAGCAGTTGATTCAATCTGATTATTTTGTTTCATCAAGTTTTAGATCACGTCTTTTTCTAACAGTTAACCTCTTCAACTTCATCTAAACCAGAGGTGTCAAACTCATTTTCATTCAAGGCCACATATACAGCCCAATTTGATCTCATGTGGGCCGGATCATTAAAAAGATGGAAGGAAGGAAGGAAGGAAGGAAGGAAGGAAGGAAGGAAGGAAAGGAGACAGGAAAGAAAGATGGAAGGAAGGAGGGAGGGAGGGAAGAAAGATATGATGGACGGACATAATGGTGGATGGAAGAAAGGGAGGAAGGACAGAAGAAAGGAAGGAAAGATGGAAGGAAGGATAAAAGGAACAAAAGGAAGGAAAGAAAGAGAGGAAGGAAATATGGAAGGAAGGACAGAAGGAAGGAAGGAAGAGAGGGTCGGAATGGACCCCTCAGCGGGCCGGTTCTGGCCCACAGGCCGCATGTTTGACACCCCTGATCTGAACTGATCTTTTACCGGTCTAAAGTGAAGCTGACACACACACAGACACAGACACACACACACACACAGCCTGTGATGGAGGTAGTTGGGGTTTGATCTTGTTATAACGGAGGATAAAAAGGTTAAAGGAGTGATGTCTGTGTTGAAGCTCAGCAGACTGACACTGATGGACATCACAGGAGAGAAATTCATTCATTAATCATTTTCTGTAGCTGCTCCTAATTATTATTATTCCTTTAAATATTAGACAAGCCTCCTCACTGTCTGTTTTTAAAACTCGTCTTAAAACCCATTTTTATTCCTTGGCTTTCAACCCAGCATGAGACTCTGCTCCTGTTTTATGCTTTGTTTGTTTTAATTATTGTTTTTAATTTGTTTTTCAGCTGTGGTTGTTTTAAAGTGCTTTATAAATAAAGTTGAAGTTGAGTTGAGAAATGACACATAAACATAAACCCTGCCTGTGTTGTCTGAGAGGATCCTCGTTGACTTTACACTGGTATTATTTCCGTGATGTGTCAGATTAACGTGTCCCAACCACAGTATCCCGTGTTAAGAGGTCATTTCACGTATTCCTGTGAGATCAGGCTGGTTGGAGAAAACCTGGGATGACGAGCTGGACACTAATCTCACAATATGTGGGTGGAAAAATGTTATTCTTTGCTTTCAAATTACATTCAATTGCGAAAAACAACCATTTTACTGTGTTTTATAACGGGGCATGTCCACACGTAGTCGGGTATCAGGAAGAAGATGATATATTTGAATGCATTTTTGTCTTTTGTCCACATGAAAACTCAAGTTGTAGGTCACTGAAACGATTATTTCTGAAAACTGAAAGCCAAAGTGGAGATTTGGACAATTTCGGGTCTGCGTGTGTACAGGGGAAAATTGAGTTTTAGGTTTCTATCTGGTGTGCACGATGTTAATATTGAGAACAGTGTTGCCAATCTGGTGACTTTCTTGCTAAATCTAGCGACTCTTTCTGGTGTGTTTGGAGACTCTGAAGTGAAAGCACGTATCGCTCTGCAGTTACTGTCGTGCAATGTATTTCACATGCACAATTCCACCTTGTATAACAGTCTTCTGATTAACTTTGATATTCTAACATTTAACAATACAGAACAAAATTGATTTAAATTTAAAAAAACAAACCAAGAATCAACATAGTTCATAGTTCAACATATTTAGGGTTTTTTTATCTCACTTTTTGTCTCTCCCAAAACGTTATTCCTCTCTCCTACAGCGTCCATTACAATTACATGCAAATGGTCAATTATGCAAATTAGGCGATGACACCATTTAGTGACTTTCAGGACAGCCAATAGCTACTTTCCTTCCAGAGGAGTTGGCAACACTGATTGAAAAGGGGGGGGTAATCAGTCCCTCCAGGAATTTGCGATGTCGCGATCGCAACAATTAACGCAAATTCAACCAATCCGCACGATTAGATGCGGGCCTTGCAATTTTGTCCAATCACCGCAACTTTTCTGTAAAATTCCGTGAGTTCCATGTTTTAGTGGACGAGAGAATGACGGTAAAACTAGGGTGAGGTCGGCAAAAAATACCGTCTGCTGCCACGGTAACCTCAACTAATTCTGTGTGTCTGTGTATGTGTGTATGTGTTGTGTGTGCATGTGTCTGTGTTGTGTGTGTATGTGTCTGTGTTGTGTGTGCATGTGTCTGTGTTGTGTGTGCATGTGTTGTGTGTGCATGTGTCTGTGTTGTGTGTGTATGTGTCTGTGTTGTGTGTGCATGTGTCTGTGTTGTGTGTGCATGTGTCTGTGTTGTGTGTGCATGTGTTGTGTGTGCATGTGTCTGTGTTGTGTGTGTATGTGTCTGTGTTGTGTGTGCATGTGTCTGTGTTGTGTGTGCATGTGTTGTGTGTGCATGTGTCTGTGTTGTGTGTGCATGTGTCTGTGTTGTGTGTGTCTGTGTTGTGTGTGCATGTGTCTGTGTTGTGTGTGCATGTGTCTGTGTTGTGTGTGCATGTGTCTGTGTTGTGTGTGCATGTGTTGTGTGTGTATGTGTCTGTGTTGTGTGTGCATGTGTCTGTGTTGTGTGTGCATGTGTCTGTGTTGTGTGTGTCTGTGTTGTGTGTGCATGTGTCTGCGTTGTGTGTGCATGTGTCTGTGTTGTGTGTGTCTTGTGTGTGCATGTGTATGTGTGTCTGTGTTGTGTGTCTGTGTTGTGTGTGCATGTGTCTGTGTGTATGTGTCTGTGTTGTGTGTGTGTGTGTCTGTGTATGCGTGTCCGTGTTGCATGTGTATGTGTGTCTGTCTTGTGTGTGCATGTGTCTGTGAGGGAGATCATCATCTGGTGTAATCCTCAGCCTGTTACTTGGAACAAAGCAAAATGCAGTTTATGTTCTCCCTAGAAAAAAAATTCCTTTGATTTTTAATTAATTATTCAGAACAAAACTACAACTTTTTTTTTTTTTTTGCAGTGTTCACTGTCTCCCGCAATTTAATTGCAACAAAAGTGCTTAAAACATCGCAACATTTACCACAATTTTTTTTAAATGCTGCCGCAAAATCAGACATTTTAGGCAACAATCAGAAAGAAATCCTGGGGGACTGAGTAATATTCATTTTTATGACCGTAGGATTTGAGGGGTTGTACTAGCTTGATTATTATTATTACTAAGTTTTGACCCCAAATCATCCCCATAATTTACACCTATGGATAGATATATTGTGTAAGCTATACTTTGCACTAGTAAACACATAAAGAGATGTAAACCAATGTAAAGTGCTCAATAATAAACTTCAGAGCTCAACAGTTCAATTCAACTTTATTTATATAGCGCCAAATCACACTGAAGTCAAATCAAGGCACTTCACACACAGAGCAGGTCTATGGTAAAGTCTTTAAAGAGTTAAACAGGCTCACGGTCTTTAGATGAAGTCTTTATGAACCTTGTTGGCTTTATCCTGCACTGTTGGTCGTCTATAGATTGAAGCTCAGTCCTGGTGATGTGGTGAGCAGGTTCATCCCCTCTAGAGCTTTATGATTGGAGGCGTACCAAGTCAGGATACTCTCAGTGATCCACCTGTAGCAGATGTATAGCGTCCTGGAGTCCATGTTAAACATCCTCAGTCTGTCTTCATGATGAGACCAGGTCACGTTCTCGCTGATGAGAACCTGCAGGGACTTGAAGCAGCTGACTTTCTCCACCTTGTTCTCCACTCTGTCGCTTCCTGTAGTCCACAATCAGCTGCTGTGTTTTACTGACACTGAGATGGATGTTGTTGCTCTGAAATCAACAAACATGAGAAAACTAATACAATAACTGTACAATGAACTATGATTTGGATGGATTGTACTTTTAGCCACTAGCCAGTCAGTCCTCAACAGTCCTTTTAAAGAGATAGTAGCATGTCTACCTTCTCTGGGGTGACGTGTGCTCTTTCCTGGCTGATTGTGTCTCCAGCAGTGGGTTAAGGTTGGGGTTGGTTAGGTAATATTCACTCTGCTGAAGTAGAGGATGCCACAAAAACACTCCTGTCCCGTCCCAATCCCGTGACAGGTTGTTAAAAAGATGATATCCCGGAAAGATGGCTCCTGTTCCCGACGATATACAGCACGTTTAATTAGTGCTCTCACTTTTCATTGGAGCGTTACTTTGCTTTGGGCTTCTTCCACAGTCGGTGATCAGCAACTCAAAGTAACGGCACAAGCTACGTGACGATTGCAGACCGGGGAGATGGACAAAAAAAAGACAACGGGATAACCGAAAATACAGATAGAAGAATTGCACATTGCATTATCACTCCGGCCGCGTCTCATTCACGTGATCAACAGTGAAATTAAATTAAGTATCGTGGGGAATTCCCGAAAATTGCGATCCTCTACTGTAGAGTTCAAGCTCCATCCGTGTCTGCTCTGATCGGTATTGCCTGGATGTTTATTAAGGTCATGTTTTCTAGCTAGGATTGATCGCAGGTATCATTTGATGGGAGATGTTTGGAAACTACTTGGTATAGATTTATTTCGGTCGATACCTTAAAAGATGAAGACGGAGTACCGATACCTTTCCCTGCTCATTGCTGTCAATGACCAGGCTGATAACGGTTGTGTCTTCAGCAAACATAATAACAGGAAGTACAGTAGAGGTCTGAGCACGGAGCCCTGCAGGACGACGATGCGCCATTACACTGCTGAGTTCATCAGTTTATTATCCAGTGGTTGGACATTTGTTAGAAGAGGTTTCTATGTTTTCTCAGCTTGATCAGGACTGCCACCCACGCTTCCTTTGTTGGGCCCTATGATTTCCGCGATCACACAATCGCGGAATTGGCCGATTAAAACAGAATTTTTTTTTCTTTTTAAGATTTCCTCTGGTATAGATGCCTTTATTTGAATGACAGGAAATGAGTGACAGGAAATTGCGGGAGAGAGAGGGGAGGGGGTGTGACATGCAGAAAGGTCCGTCGGTCGGGACTCGAACCGGGGTGCCCTCTTAACCACTCGACCACCTGCGCACCCTAAAACGCAATTTATTTTTAACACTTCCTGTTTATGAAGAGAAAATCATGTAGCGCAAGTTTTTATTCTATTTTCAAAGTGAACTTGGCTTCCAGTTTATTCAGCAAAGAATCTACTGCTGCTAGGAACGGTTGCTGCAGCTCCGTGGCCGCCATGCTGGATGTAATCAGAGTCGCTCTACGGTCGTCATCGCCTTGAGCCCGCCTCCCCTGTTCTGTGATTGGTTCCTTATCTCAGGCGAAGATTTTTTCTTAATTGGAGATGGTGGCCATGCTAATGCTAATTTTCTGAGAGAAGTGGAATATCACTGGAAAGAGAGCATGGACATCTCTTTCCTCTCCTTCCTTTCTTCTCTCTACTCCAACCAGTCGAGGCAGATGTTCTCCCACTCTGAGTCTGGTTCTGAGGGTTCTTCCTGTTAAAAGGGAGTTTTTTTTCTTGCCACTGTTGCTCATGTGGGAATGTTGGGTCTCTTTAAAGTTAAAACCTGAAGAGTTCGGTTTAGAACCTGCTCTATGTGGAAAGAGCCTTGAGATAACTCTGTTGTGATTTGACGCTATACAAATAAAGATTGATTGATTAATTGATTGAAGAGGATGGTTTCTATGTTTTCTCAGCTTGATCAGGTCTCGCCACCCACGCTTCCTTTGTCTTCTCTGTTTTTTCCAGGTACAGCGATAGATAATCCAGTCATAGATAATCCTCATTGTTTATAGATTGTGGTAGAAAAGTGTCTTCTACCAGCGATCTGATGCTTCGGTCGTCTGCATGTTGTGAAAAAAGCCAAATAGAAAGATAAAGTTGAGGAGGAGGTTGAGATACGGCAGCTGTCCTCGCTTCCATCTTGGTTATATTGTGTGTGTGTGTGTGTGTGTGTGTGTGTGTGTGTGTGTGTGTGTGTGTCAGGCAGTGATGTGTGGTGTGTCAGGGTCCTGGCGTGACCCCGGCCCTCCGATCAATAGCCGGACAATCAGAGCTGACAGATGGCAAACCTGAGCCTGAGTCTCCAGCAGAGAATTTCTAACCTCCCTCCTTTCACTGACAGACAGCGAACGCACCGCGACGCCCCGCCCACCTCCAGGACGTTACCTGCCTGAGTGACGACCGGCGCCCAGAGGTGAACAGGAAGTCACGGGGGACTGACATTTATCCTGATCTCAGAGCAGCTGAGAGGTGAAAGATTGTGAACGGTCCCACAGGAGCGTTTTATTAGAAGTTATTTATTTTACAGGTGCCTTCATTCATTTTATACTGATTTTACAGCTGCAGTGATTCTAGTCAATGAATCAATACTATTAAATTAATCATTTAGTGTTTTAACAACCAATTAAGTGTTTGGAGTCATTCTCTAAGGAAAAAAAATCTAAATGATCTGATTCCAGCTTCTTAAATGTGAATATGTTCTGGTTTCTTTAGTCCTCTATATGACAGTAAAGTGAATATCGTTGGGTTGTAAACATTGTCAGTTACAGTTTTCAATGTTTTTCACCATTTTCTGACATTTAAAGGCCAAAAGAATCAATTTATCAATCGACAAAATGGTCATAAGATGAATTGATAATGAAAATATATTGAAAATGCAGGTTGGTGGGGGTGAAATCTGAGACAACTCGAACAAGAAAGGAGAAAATTCATATATGAAACTAGTCAACTAATCAATACTATTAAATGAATCATTGAGTGTTTTAACAACCAAGCAAACTCTAAATTAAATGTGAATATTTTCTGGTTTCTTTACTCCTTTGAGAAAGTGATCAATGTTTTCACCATTTTCTGACAGTTCATGGATCCAACAACCAATCGATCAATAGATAAAATAGTCATCAGATTCATTGATAATGAAAATATAATGAAAACACAGGTCTGTGTCATTGGAAGGTATTTAAAGGTTCAATTTTAGGATGTTTTACAGAAATGGTGCAATTTGATACAACTAATTAGAAAAACAAGAAAGGAGAAAATTCATATATGAAACTATATATGAAAATAAATATATATATAAAGAAATAGACATAGTGAGATGTGAATTTGAGCCAATTTGAAGTCTGTAGTTGCAGTTTATGGTCTTTTAAAGTTTCTACAGTAAAGTACTAGTACCTCAAACTGTAATAAGTAAAGTACTAGTACCTCAAACTGTACTACAGTAAAGTACAAGTACTTCTAACTGTACTACAGTAAAGTACTAGTACCTCAAACTGTACTACAGTAAAGTACAAGTACCTCAAACTCTACTAGAGTAAAGTACAAGTACCTCAAACTGTACTACAGTAAAGTACAAGTACTTCTAACTGTACTACAGTAAAGTACAAGTACCTCAAACTGTACTACAGTAAAGTACAAGTACCTCAAACTGTACTACAGTAAAGTACAAGTACCTCAAACTCTACTAGAGTAAAGTACAAATACCTCAAACTGTACTGCAGTAAAGTACAAGTACCTCAAACTGTACTACAGTAAAGTACAAATACCTCAAACTGTACTACAGTAAAGTACAAGTACCTCAAACTGTACTACAGTAAAGTACAAGTACCTCAAACTCTACTAGAGTAAAGTACAAATACCTCAAACTGTACTGCAGTAAAGTACAAGTACCTCAAACTGTACTACAGTAAAGTACAAGTACTTCTAACTGTACTACAGTAAAGTACAAGTACCTCAAACTGTACTACAGTAAAGTACAAGTACCTCAAACTCTACTAGAGTAAAGTACAAATACCTCAAACTGTACTGCAGTAAAGTACAAGTACCTCAAACTGTACTACAGTAAAGTACTAGTACCTCAAACTGTACTGCAGTAAAGTACAAGTACCTCAAACTGTACTACAGTAAAGTACAAGTACTTCTAACTCTACTAGAGTAAAGTACAAATACCTCAAACTGTACTGCAGTAAAGTACAAGTACCTCTAACTGTACTACAGTAAAGTACTAGTACCTCAAACTGTACTGCAGTAAAGTACAAGTACCTCAAACTATACTACAGTAAAGTACTAGTACCTCAAACTCAAACTGTACTACAGTAAAATACAAGTACCTCAAACTGTACTGCGATAAAGTAGTACTTGAATGCAGTACTATAGTAAAGTAGTACTTGGATGCAGTACTATAGTAAAGTAGTACTTGGATGCAGTACTACAGTAAAGTAGTACTTGGATGCAGTACTACAGTAAAGTAGTACTTGAATGCAGTACTATAGTAAAGTACTCATCAGCTGTCAGTCTTTCTTGTTTCAGTGTTTTTCATTTTGCTTCTAAACTAAAGACAAATACGAGCAAACTGAACCCTTCACACTGAGATATACAACCAGTGACCCCCCCCCCCCCCCCACACACACACACACACACACACACACACACACACACACACACACACACTGAGCTGTGGTTGATATGTGAGGCTCATTAACAGCATTGTCTGTGGAAGGAATGGAGGATAAAACAACAACAGCAGCAGTGAGGACAGCTCCATCCATCCAGGCGGAGGATTTACACGCTCTCTCCGTTCGGACCACAGACTTATTTTTAACTTTTGGACCAGCTGCACAGTCTGCTGCTGGCATCTTAGCTTCCTTAACAAATCCTACTCTGCTTTTTTTTCTTTGTGTTGTTGTTGTTGTTGCTGCTAGCTAAACAGACTCGGTCCATTTGTCCTCATCACTGCTACAGACCAGCTTCACTTCATTGTCGTTACTTCCTGTCAGTTTATTATAAAGAGGAGGAGGAAGGAAAGGAGGAAGGAACAAAGGTAGGAGGGAGGGAGGAAACAAGAAAGGAGGGAGGGAGGGAGGGAGAAAGGAAAAGAGGAAGGAAGGAAGGAAGGTAGGAGGGAGGAAACATGAAGGAGGGAGGGAGGGAGGAAGGAGGGAGGGAGGAAGGAAGGGAGGAGGGAGGGAGGGAGGGAGAAAGGAAAAGAGGAAGGGAGTAGGGAAAGGAAGGAAAGGAGCGAGGAGGAAGGAAAGGAGCGAGGAGGAAGGGAGGGAGGGAGAAAGGAAAAGAGGAAGGGAGGAGGGAAAGGAAGAAGGAAGGAAAGGAGGGAGGCTAAACAGACTCGGTCCATTTGTCCTCATCACTGCTACAGACCAGCTTCACTTCATTGTCGTTACTTCCTGTCAGTTTATTATAAAGAGGAAGAAGGAAGGAAAGGAGGAAGGAACAAAGGTAGGAGGGAGGGAGGAAACATGAAGGAGGGAGGGAGGAAGGAAGGGAGGAGGGAGGAAACATGAAGGAGGGAGGGAGAGAGGAAGGAAAGGAGGGAGGAAACATGACGGAGGGAGGAAGGGAGAAAGGAAAAGAGCGAAAGGAAAAGAGGAAGGGAGGAAAGAGGGAGGGAGGAAACATGAAGGAGGGAGGGAGGAAGAAGGAAGGAGGGAGGGAGAAAGGAAAGGAGGGAGGCAGGGAGAAAGGAAGGAAGGAAAGGAGGGAGGAAGGAAGGTAGGGGGAGGGAGGAAACAAGAAGGAAAGAAGAAGGAGGGAGAAGGGAAAGGAAGGAAGAACGAAGGAAAGGAGGGAGGGAGGAAGGAAGGAAAGAAGAAGGAAGGAAAGGAGGGAGACTAAACAGACTGGGTCCATTAGTCCTCATCACTGCTACAGACCAGCTTCACTTCATTGTCGTTACTTCCTGTCAGTTTATTATAAAGAGGAAGAAGGAAGGAAAGGAGGAAGGAACAAAGGTAGGAGGGAGGGTGGAAACAAGAAAGGAGGGAGGGAGAAAGGAAAAGAGGAAGGAAGGAAGGGAGGGAGGAGGGAGGAAACATGAAGGAGGGAGGGAGGGAGGAAGGAAAGGAGGGAGGGAGGGAGGGAGAAAGGAAAAGAGGAAGGGAGGAGGGAGGAAACATGAAGGAGGGAGGAAGGAAGGAAGGAAAGGAGTGAGGAAGAAGGAAGGGAGGGAGGAGGGAAAGGAAGAAGGAAGGAAAGGAGGAAGGAAAGAAGAAGGAAGGAAAGGAGGGAGGCTAAACAGAGTCGGTCCATTTGTCCTCATCACTGCTACAGACCAGCTTCACTTCACTGTAGTTACTTCCTGTCAGTTTATTATAAAGATAATAATGAATAAGAAATAAAAATGATCACACCTAAAATAAAAATTATAAAAATAATGTTTGAAATGTTGCTTTTAAATAAAAATGAGTATCAGTGCATATAATCACACATGAGATGTTAAATTAATATCTGAGTAACAATAAAAGGGTTGCAGGTCTAAAAGATGAAGCTGGTTTATCTCCTTTATCCAGCTACACTTCTGAGTCTTGTTGGTTAAGGGTAAATCCCAAACTGACGACGTTCAGGTCAAACCATCAGGATGAGTTAAAAGCAGTAAAACTGGTCAGTAACAGTAACTCAATACATCGATGGTCTGATCTGCAGACTCCAAACATCACATGTGAGTCAGAGCGGCGTGCGGCGTGTGCCGAGCGCCTCCCTGCAGGCTGCAGACCGGTCTAATGACCACCCTCGACACGCTGCGCTCAGAGGTCAGAGGTCAGAGGTCAACATCAGAGACAGAGAGAGAGCGCTGTGGGTTTAAAGGAGGGGGAGCAAACAGAAAACCACCTACTGAGGGTCTCACTCATAATATCACCTGTATTATATTACATAAAGACATCCATCGCTGCTTCTGAGGGGAACAAGACTCATTATAATATAAATTACAGTTTGAATAATATAATAATAATATAATATAAGTTTATAAATCTTATCATCAGAGCAATAATTTACAAAATGACCAACAACAGACTTATTAATGGTCTGAATACAAAGAGTGAGACCAGAATGACTCAATGAAATAATGATTGGGTTTTTCTAGAGAGATATTGAGGCTTTTTGAACTAGAGTCTGTCGGTTGGTGCCAGTTTAATCATAAATATCAGCTTATCAGGGCCAATATCAGCATGTTAGATACCATAATGGTTTTGAGGTCGGATTCATGTCAACTACAAGTCTTCAAGTCTTATTAACGGATCAATAAAGTACGTAGGTAGTCTACAGTCAGAGTGAGAAACGTCTGGTACAAACATAGTGGAGAAGGAGAGGTGACCAAGAAACATCCAGAGAGGAGAAAGTTAGAAGAACATTTAATATAAAAGAATGACTTTGACCAGACAAGGACCCGCGGACACATCAGTGTGGTTTTATAACAGCGGAGGGACCAACGGAGACCCTGCAGAAGGACCGGCGGAGACCCGGTGTTATGGTTTAACTGGTGACCGTGTTATCTGGTGACTTTCACGTAGCTGTCCTCCTAATTGTAGTTTAATCTTTAAAAAGATATATACATACTCATCTGTGTTTAATAACTGAATTATGATAGCCAAGTTGAATTGTGTTTAGCAGACTTATTCATCTCTGTTGGAAATGTGAGAAAGTCACCAGTTAACACGGTGACCAGTTAAACCGTAACACCGGCGGAGGACCGGAGAGTGAAGACGGACGCTGCTCTGCCGGACAGGTGAGTAACATCACATGAAGCGCTGCTTCACATACACTGTAACGTTACCTGCTGACAGTCAGCTCACTGTCTAGTTAGCCATGATATGTTGTTGTTGTGATGCTAGCTGTAAAGTAGCAGAGTTGTTACTACAGCTGTTTGACGCTCTGCACGTTAGCAGCGTGCTGACGTAATCTACAACGTAGCTGCTGTGTATCTGGTGTTTGTTAGCTTCGCGGCTAACGTTAGCAGCGTGCTGACGTAACCTACAACGTAGCTGCTGTGTATCTGGTGTTTGTTAGCTTCGCGGCTAACGTTAGCAGCGTGCTGACGTAACCTACGACGTAGCTGCTGTGTATCTGGTGTTGTTCACTGCTTTCAAACTGTTCACAGTCATGAAGACATATAAACACACCTGTACTATCACAGAAATAAATGCTGCTAACTTACCGTCCCGCAGCAGATGCTTCAGACTCCGCCGTGTTGGTCAGTTAGCGCAGTGGTTACGTCCGTTGCCATGACAATGCGTGTCCATGAACTTCGGGGGTGGAGCCTCAGAAGGAGCAGGAAGGGAGGGTGGGAGGGGTTGTTCTGGTTTTCACTCAATTATCAACAACTTTTCTCCATGTCTCCCCCCACATCGTGGTAGTTTCCATCTAGTTAAACTACAAATAAACATAACACATGACGTAATGCTTCACTTTTGCTGCTCAGTAAGATAATAAGTAATATAACATACAATGAATAATGTTTCATGTCTATTTTTAGCTGTTTGAGAAGCTTTTACGCTTTTAATGCTGTTTAATTTTGCAAAGTCTGTTTGCTTTTTAAAGTTTTAATATAAATAAAATAAACTTGAAACTTTTAACAGCAGTAAAGTGATAATACAAATATAACTTTTTTAACCCTCCTGTTGTCCTCAAGTCAAGGGAGGAAGGAAGGAATGATGGAAGGGAGGAAGAAGGATGGGAAGGAAGGAGGAAAAGACAGAAGGAAGGACGAAGAAAGGAAGTTAGGAAGGTAGGGGGAGGAAAGAAAGACAGAAGAAGGGAGGAAGGAAGGAAGGGAGGAAAGGAAGAGAAGGAGGGAGGAAGGACAGATGAAAGGAAGGAAGAAAGAAGGAAAGGAAGGGAGGGAGGGAGGAATGATGGAAGGAGAAAAGGAAAGAAGGAAGGACGAAGAAAGGAAGGTAGGGGGGAGGAAAGAAAGAGAAGGAGGGAGGAAGGACAGATGGGAGGACAGATGGAAGGAAGGAACAAAGAAGGAAAGGAGGGAGGAAGAAGGGAAGGAGGGAGGAAGGACGGAGTAAGGAAGGAAGGTAGGAGGGAGGGAGGGAGAAAGGAAAAGAGGAAGGGAGGAAAGAAGGAAGGAAAGGAGGGAGAAAAGAAAAGAGGAAGGGAGGAAGGATAGATGGAAGGAAGGAAAGGAGGAAAGAAGGAATGATGTCTTTCCTTTTTAGAGATTGTTATCAAAATGATAAGAAGGGATGAAGCAGAGTGATAAAACTTTACTAAACCAAAGTCTTCAGGTCTTTTCAGGTCTCTTCTTCTTCTCTCTGAATTATCTCACTTTCTTCTTCTTCTCTGTTTTTAAATCCCTCGTCTCCCACCTTCATAAAAAAAAAAAGCACTTCCTTCTGTCTCCTCCATCTTTCCTCCCTCCCACATGTTCCTCCTTTCTAAAAATAAACCTCGGGGTTTGTGGCCTTCCTCGTCTGCTCCTCCTCCTCCTCCTCCTCTTCCTCCTCCATCCTTAACCTCGTCCTCCTCTTCCAGCTGATCTTCCCTCGGCCCCGCGGACCCCTCAGGTATCGGGCCAACCGGACTCCGAGGCCGAAGCATGCATCACTGTCAGGCTAAATGTAGACTCAGCGTTTCAAACCCCCGGCCGGGCCTGAACCTTTACCCGCTCCGTCCTGAGGAGACTCGTCGGCCCCTCAAGGCTCAGCGAGTCTCCTCTATCGATTTCTCTCTCTTTTCTTTTTTTTTTGTTTTTTTTTTTTACGGCAGAAAACAAAGAGACTTTCTGCCGTTACATGATATATCATAATCACGTCATTTGTAGCTTTGAGTCCGCAGATGTACAGGAAGCAGGCCAGCGTGAGAGAGAGACAGGGAGAGAGAGAGAGAGAGAGAGACAGAGAGAGAGAGAGAGACGGAGAGAGAGAGAGACAGGGAGAGAGAGGGAGAGACAGGGGGGAAGAGAGGGAGGGACAGAGAGAGAGAGACAGAGAGAGGGAGAGGGAGAGAGAGGGAGAGAAAGAGAGTGGGAGTGAGAGAGAGAGAGACAGAGGGAGGGAGAGAGAGAGAGACAGAGAGGGAGAGAGAGGGGGGAGACAGGGAGAGAGAGAGACAGGGGGGAAGAGAGGGAGGGACAGAGAGAGAGAGACAGAGAGAGAGGGAGTGAGAGAGAGGGGGAGAGGGAGAGACAGGGATAGATAGAGAGAGAGAAAGAGAGAGGGAGAGAAAGAGAGTGGGAGG
>JAJDFG010001511.1:0-7500 GCA_021039105.1 Scomber colias
TAGGGAGAGAGAGAGCGAGATATATAGATAGACAGAGAGAGAGAGAGAGAGAGATAGATAGATAGATGGATAGATAGATAGATAGATAGATAGATAGAGAGACAGATAGATAGATACATAGAGAGATGGAGAGAGAGAGAGAGATAGAGAGATAGAGAGAGAGATAGATAGATAGATAGATAGAGCGAGGGATGGGGGGGAGAGAGAGATAGAGAGAGAGAGATGGGGGGAGAGAGAGATAGAAGATAGGATAGATAGGAGAGGACAGATAGATAGAGAGAGAGATGGAGAGAGATGGAGAGAGAGAGCGAGAGAGATGGGGGGAGATAGATAGATAGATAGATAGATAGATAGATAGATAGATAGATAGATATATATATAGATAGACAGAGAGATAGAGAGAGAGAGAGATGGGGAGAGAGAGCGAGATAGATAGATAGACAGAGAGATAGATAGATAGATAGATAGATAGAGCGAGGGATGGGGAGAGGAGAGAGAGAGAGAGATAGATAGATAGAGCGAGGGATGGGAGAGAGAGAGAGAGAGGGAGAGGGGAGAGAGAGAGAGAGAGAGAGAGAGAGAGAGAGAGAGAAATGTGTCTGTGTTAAAAGAACAAGAAAATAAAAGTAAGTAATATTCAGAAAACAGTCAGAAAGTCACAAACACAATAACCCATGATGCAGATATTAATGTTACTATTTAAATATCGGCTTTATTGCATTGAGCTCAAGGTGTTTTTGGCCTTTTCAGCTGAAATGTGAAGTTTTAGGGGAGAGATGTTTTTGCTAGTAATCTTCATTATTCTACTTAAAAGTGGCCAACAGACAAATGTAAGTCATTATATTAGCTTCCTTTATTTAAAACACTACATCACTGCTGCAGGTTTGACATCACACTAAAGTACAATACACTGTTACTACAATAAAAACATCTGTGACATGAGCTGTAACTGTTTGGAAACATGCTTCCTGTCATGTTTTTATTCATATTGATAAAAAAAAGGAAATTCATAGTTTGATGTGGAAGAAAAAATGTGGGCTTATTAATATCTCATTTAAAAAAACAACAACTCTGTACCAGACGGGCTTTGTTTTTATTCAAATCTGACATTTCATTGTTCATCTCACAGCTGTTTGTGATCATCGCTGTAAAAGACTAAAAGACTTAATTTGATGAGCATGGTTATTTTCACTCTACTTCAGGGGTGTCAAACATGCGGCCCGTGGGCCAGAACTGGCCCGCTGAGGTATCAAATCCGGCCCACTTTCCTTCCTGTCTGTTTTCCTTCCTTACATCTGTCCTTCTTCTTTCCTCTCTCCTTCCTTCCTTCCTTCTTTCCTCCTTCCTTCCTTCCTTCCTTCCTTCCATCCTCCCTCCCTTTCTTCCATCTGTCCTTCTTCCCTTTCTTTCTTTCTTTCTTTTTTCCTTCTTTCTTTCCTTCCTTCCCATCTTCTTTTCCTTCCTTCCTGCCTTCTTTCCTCCCTTCCATCTGTCCTTCCTTCCTTCCTTCCATCCTCCCTCCCTTTCTTCCATCTGTCCTTCTTCCCTTTCTTTCTTTGTTTCTTTTTCCTTCCTTCCTTCCTTCCTTCCTTCCTTCCTTCCTTCCTTCCCATCTTCTTTTCCTTGCTTCCTGCCTTCTTTCCTCCCTTCCATCTGTCCTTCCTTCCTTCCTTCCTCCCTTTCTTCCATCTGTCCTTCTTCCCTTTCTTTCTTTCTTTTTTCCTTCTTTCCTTCCTTCCTTCCTTCCTTCCTTCCATCTTCTTTTCCTTCCTTCCTGCCTTCTTTCCTCCCTTCCATCTGTCCTTCCTTCCTTCCTTCCTCCCTTTCTTCCATCTGTCCTTCTTCCCTTTCTTTCTTTCTTTTTTCCTTCTTTCCTTCCTTCCTTCCTTCCTTCCCATCTTCTTTTCCTTCCTTCCTGCCTTCTTTCCTCCCTTCCATCTGTCCTTCCTTCCTTCATTCCTCCCTTTCTTCCATCTGTCCTTCTTCCCTTTCTTTCTTTTTTCCTTCTTTCCTTCCTTCCTTCCTTCCTTCCCATCTTCTTTTCCTTCCTTCCTGCCTTCTTTCCTCCCTTCCATCTGTCCTTCCTTCTTTCCTTCTGTCCTTCCTCCCTTTCTTTCTTTTTTCCTTCTTTCCTTCCTTCATTCCTTCCATCTTTCCTTCCTGTCTTGTTTTCCTTCCTTCCTCCCTTTCTTTCTTTCTTTTTTCCTTCCTTCCTTCCCATCTTCTTTTCCTTCCTTGGTTCCTTCCATCTGTCCTTCCTCCCTTTCTTTCTTTCTTTCTTTCTTTTTTCCTTCTTTCCTTCCTTCGTTCCTTCCATCTTTCCTTCCAGTTGTTTTCCTTCCTTCCTCCCTTTCTTTCTTTTTTCCTTCCTTCCTTCCATCTTTTTAATGATCCGGCCCACATGAGATCAGATTGGTCTGTATGTGGCCCTTGAATGAAAATAAGTTTAACCCCTCTTCTCTACTTTTAATACGATGATCAGATCAGAGACACAAAATCTGAGCAACACATACAACGGCAGCTTCAAGAACAATACCCATTGTCTCAAACTTTGCTGTGAGTCTCAATAATAAAAGTATTACTAAATAAAATATAAAACTGCCAGAACAGTCTGGTGTAAATCTGCCTCTGCAGGCTTGAGCTCTCATCAAGGAGTCAGCTTTAGTCATCCAGACTTGGAAGAGCCTCGGGCTGCTGCTGGCTCGAGAGAAATCAAAAGTTCAGATGGAGAAGTACGATAGATCAGTGGTTTTACAGTATGTTTCACACATTTACTTTGTTGGCCTTATTGCTGCTTATCTGGAGTACACAAGCCGTGAGACAGCGACGGGTATGATAAGATATGAAAACCTCCAGAAGTGGAACGAATTGGTTTAGAAAACAAGTTATTTAACACAAGAAGTAAAGAAAAGTGAAGAAATAGACGTTATACAGTATAGTCTGTGTCTGTATGTTAGCATTTAGTAGCTCTGCACCTTTAACAGTAGCTGCACCACTACTGAGGAAGGGAGGAAAAAGGAAGGAAAGGAGGAAGGGAGGAAGGACAGAGGAAAGAAGGAAGGAAGGGGGGAGGGAGGAAAATAAGAAAGGAAAGGATGAAAGGGGGAAATAGGGGAGGAAAGAAGCAGGGAAGGAAGAGAGAGGAAGGAAAGAAGAAAGGAAAGGAGGGAGGAAAGAAGGAGGGAAGGAAGAGAGAGGAAAGACAGAAAGAAAGAGGAAGGGAAGAAGGGCAGAGGAAAGAAGGAAGGAAGGAGGGAGGGGGGAAATAGGGGGAGGAAAGAAGGAGGGAAGGAAGAGAGAGGAAGGAAAGAAGGAAGGTAGGAGGGAGGAAAGAAGAAAGAAAAGCAGGGAGGAAAGAAGGAGGGAAGGAAGAGAGAGGAAGGAAAGAAGGAAGGTAGGAGGGAGGAAAGAAGAAAGGAAGGAAGGAAGGAAGGAAAGTAAAGAAGGATGGTAGGAAGGGCAGAGGAAATAAGGAAGGTAGGAGGGAGGAAAGAAGAAAGGAAAGGAGGGAGGGGGGGAAATAGGAGGAGGAAAGAAGGAGGGAAGGAAGAGAGAGGAAGGAAGGTAGGAGGGATGAAATAAGAAGGAAAGGAGGGAGGAAAGAAGGGGGAAGGAAGAGAGAGGAAGGAAGAAAGAAAAGGAGGGGAAGAAGAAAGGAAGGAGAGAAGGAAGGAAGGAGGGAAAGTAAAGAAGGACGAGAGGAAGGGCAGAGGAAAGAAGGAAGGAAGGAGGGAGGAGGAAAATAAGAAAGGAAAGGAGGGAGGGGGAAATAGGGGGAGGAAAGAAGAAGGGAAGGACGAGGAGGAAGGAAAGAAAGAAGGAGGGAGGAAGAAAGGACGGAAGGAAAGTAAAGAAGGATGGGAGGAAGGGCAGAGGAAATAAGGAAGGTAGGAGGGAGCATGTCCCTGCTGTACACTGATATTATGGAGCTTTGTTCAATAGACAGGATTAAATGCTGAGTGTATATATATATGTAGAGAGAGAGAGAGAGAGAGAGAGAGAGAGAGAGAGAGAGAGAGAGAGAGAGAGAGATGGGAGAGAGATGGGAGAGAGGGAGAGATGGGGAGAGAGGGAGAGAGAGAGAGAGAGAGAGAGAGAGAGATGGGGAGAGAGGGAGAGAGAGAGAGAGAGATGGCGGGAGGAGAGATAGATAGATAGATAGATAGAGCGAGGGATGGGGAGAGAGAGAGAGAGAGAGAGAGAGAGAGATGGAGAGAGAGAGAGATAGATGGGGGGAGAGAGAGCGAGATATATAGATAGACAGAGAGATAGATAGATAGATAGAGCGAGGGATGGGGGGAGAGAGAGAGAGAGAGAGAGAGAGAGAGAGAGAGGAGAGAGAGATGAGAGAGAGAGAGAGAGAGAGAGAGAGAGAGAGAGAGATGGGGAGAGAGGGAGAGAGAGAGAGAGATGGCGGGAGAGAGATAGATAGATAGATAGATAGAGCGAGGGATGGGGGGGAGAGAGAGAGAGAGAGAGAGAGAGAGAGAGAGAGAGAGAGATGGAGAGAGAGAGAGAGATAGATGGGGGAGAGAGAGCGAGATATATAGATAGACAGAGAGATAGATAGATAAGATAGAGCGAGGATGGGGGAGAGAGGAGAGAGAGAGAGAGAGAGAGAGAGAGAGAGAGAGAGAGAGAGAGAAGAGAATAGAATATATGATATTTTTTAGATTATTCCAGCATGGATGGATGGATGGAAGCTTCAGGATTAGAGTTTTGGGCTAATGTATTGTTTGGAGGATTCACGATGGATGGACGCAAGTATCCAAATAATACAGCTGCTGGCTTTAAAGAGATAAGTACATTGACTTATCTGGACGATGCCAGATTAATGCATTTATAATAATAATAATAATAACACCACCAGTTGTTGTCATTGTTTTTGTTCAATGAGATCAATGTCCCCATGTTTGATGTGGGCTTGTTTTGTCACAGCGGGGGACGAGGAATAGTTTGGGTTTGGGACTGTTAGGGAATGATCCATCATTAATATGCACTGGGTCATACTAGGCTGTGCAGTCACAGCAAGGCCTCACCAAATGATAGGTTTAGCCTTAAACAGGCCTTACTAGTTATGTCAATTGCAAAGTAAGGAAGGAAAGAAGGAAAGAAGGAAGGATGGGAAGCAAGGGAGGAAGGAGGGAGGAAGGAAGGAAGGTAGGAAGGAAAGGAAGGAGGGAGGAAGGAAGGAAGGTAGGAAGGAAAGGAGGGAAGAAGGAAGGAAAAGAGGTAGGGAGGGAAGAAGTAAGGGAAGCAAGGGAGGAAGAAGGAAGGAAAGGGAGGAAGGAAGGAAGGAAGGAAGGAAAGGAGGAGGGAGGGAGGAAGGAAGGAAGGGAGGGAAGGAGGGAGGAAGGGAAGGAAGGGAGGAAGAAGGAAGGAGAGGAGGAAGGAAGGAAGGAAGAAAGAAAGAAAGAAAGGAAGGACAGATGAAGGAAGGAAGAAAGAAAGGAAGGAGGGAACATTTACCCTAACAGCTGAACTTAGATCTGAGGAAGGAAGGAAGGAAGGAAGGACAGATGAAGGAAGGAAGGAAGGAAGGAAGGAAGGAAGCAAGGAAGGAAGGAAGGAAGGACAGAGGAAGGACAACACGAAGGTTAAAGAGTCTGTATCTTCTGGTGCACGTTGTCTGTTTAAGGGTTAGACACTGTCTCCCTTTGAGATAGTGGTAAGCAGCGAGTCTGCTCCTTTTGGGGACAACAGGAGGCGTTCTGATAGTGTTGCTATAGCAACCGAGGTCAGATATGTCTTTGACTGTTGTCCCTGAATGGGGTAGAGGCAACTGGAGTCAGAGGTTTGATATAGTGTTGGATGTAGGACAAAGGTCCTGAGTGTTGTCTAAGCAATGTTCTGTCTATAGACCAGTAGACTAAATTCTGTATATTGTAGATGTGTTGGATATGACATATATGGGCATGGCTCAACCTTGGGCATCATCTGTGTGGTTTAAAGTCTATCCCCGGAGGAGAGAAGCTTCAAAGTTGAAGGAAGCATCAGGACGTAACGTGTACTGATCATTCATTCACTTCTCCTTCATGAAGTAAATAAACCTTTTCAATATAAGACATCCTGGACTCCTGTCTACTCTCTCCATCGATGTATGGGCTGCATAATTAAAATCACTATCATTTGTGATTTCTCCTAAATATTCAAAGTCCTGCTGCTCAGTGATCTTTATCCTTTATCCTTATATTCTGTATTTCACAGTAGTTTAGTAGTAGTGTTTTAGAAATGGGACAGGAGCAAATGATGTGATACAATATGACTCAAACACAATAAAAATCTCATACAATACGATATGATTCCACTCTAATTTAATCTATAATAAGAAAATCAATCATAGTATCGATTCTTTACTCATTTTTAGAGGAGCTGTATAATATTATGGGTTGTTATGACGACTGAGCTGCCTGTCAGTGACTCAAGAACAACACATACGATGTATTTCTAGAAGTAAAGGAAGACTCTTTGGACATTTAGACGAGGCAGTGTGGAAACAGCAGCTGATGAGCGGCAGGCAATAATCTGCAGCACACACACGCTGATATCATGGAGCTTTCGTGGGGGGTCAATAGGCAGGATTAAGGGTGCTTCTGGGTGATTTTTGGATTATTTCAGCATAGCATCAGGATTACATTGGCAGCATGAAACGGGATAAATAAACTGTTGAACGTAGCGATGGCTGAGCTGATTCCTGGAGGACGGGGACGCTGACATGTTTGCTCCTCTGTTTTCTGTTTTCTCCTCAGACCTCCCAAGTTTCTCAGACCCTCCACATTCCTCTAGTGGCTCGTGAGATCATGCAGCGAATGATCCGCCAGTTCGCTGCGGAATATACCCTCAAAAACTACTCAGGACGACCCGCCCCCTGCCCAACGGCACCATGAAGGACCAAAGCCTGCCAAGAGCGGCGTCTCTGGCCCCGGCCCCTCGCTCCCGCCCGGGCCCGCGCCGAGCTCCCCTCAGTCATCTGCCTCCTCCTCCCCGTCCCCGACCTCGGGACCGGGCCTCAGCCCCGCCTCTGCCTCGGCCGCTGCTGCCGCCTCAGCACACGCCTGCACCCAAAGCAGCAACGGTACGGGATCCAGTAACGGCGGAGGGGGGACGACCGCTGCCTCTACACAGAATCCCGTCCTCAGCAAGCTTCTCATGGCCGACCAGGACGGACCGCTGGACCTCACCGTTAAAAAGGAACAGGCCGACCCAGAGCCGAGCCAGCAGGGTGAGAGCTGCAGCACACACTGACACACACACTTCATTTAAAGGTTTTCGAATGAATACAACATGTACAAAAGGTTTCCTGTAGTCTAAAAGTAACACAGATGATAGCTGACTACATAGACGGTCTGAAGCCTTAAACAGTCCGGTAAACTGTGACATGAACACTCACATTATAAGTGCACCTGCTCTAGTTTCCTGCTCAGTCGGGACTCCAGGTGGCTAGCTTGATTATGCTAGCTTGCAATGAATTTAAAGGTCCTACCACAAGAGAGACAGATT
>JAJDFG010001511.1:12500-33937 GCA_021039105.1 Scomber colias
GACTCTAAGCAGACTAATGTAGATGTGGATGTTAGATCTCATGTTCATTAGCGGAGAGAAGGACCTCATTAGTCTGTTATGTGTTTTTATAATTCAGGTTCATTTTGGAGCCATAGTTCACTTTCCTCTCCCAACTCTGTTTTCCTTCTTTCTTTCTTTTTTTTTTATTTGTTTAGGGTTAGGGGTTAAAAAATAATTTTTCTAATAACAATAAATAAAAATAACTTCCTAATACAACTAAAATTCCTTCCTTCCTTCCTTCCTTCCTTCTCTCTTTCTTTCCTCTCCCCACCTTCCTCCCTTCCTTCTTTCCTCTGGCCTTCTTTCCTTCCTTCCTCCTTTCCTCCCTCCCTCCTTCCTTCCTCCCTTCCTTCTTTCCTCCCTCCCCCCTACCTCCCTTCCTTCCTCCCTCCTTTCCTTCCTTCCTTTTTTCCTTTCCTCCCTTCCATCCTCCCTTCCTTCCTTCCTTCCTCCCTCCCTCCTTCCTCCTTTCCTCCCTCCCTCCTTCCTACCTCCTTTCCTTCCTCCCTTCCATCCTTCTTCCTTCCTCCCTTCCTTCTTTCCTCCCTCCCCCTACCTCCCTTCCTTCCTCCCTCCTTTCCTTCCTTCCTTTTTTCCTTTCCTCCCTTCCATCCTCCCTCCTACCTCCCTTCCTCCCTTCCTTCCTTCCTTCCTTCCTACCTCCCTTCCTTCCTCCCTTCCATCCTTCCTTCCTCCCTTCCTTCTTTCCTCCCTCCCCCCTACCTCCTTTCCTTCCTCCCTCCTTTCCTTCCTTCCTTTTTTCCTTTCCTCCCTTCCATCCTCCCTCCCTTCCTTCCTTCCTCCCTCCCTCCCTCCTTCCTCCTTTCCTCCCTCCCTCCTTCCTACCTCCCTTTCCTTTCCCGACTCTGTTTTCCTTCTTTTATTTATTTGTTTAATATCGCCTCATGTTTTTCTCTTCCGTCCGATTAAATGACAAAAAGCCGACGATGAAGATTAGCGCCACAGTAACGCGTCCTGCGCCTATATATATATAAGGGTTAGAAACGGGGTCAAAGGTCAGCTGCACTTTAGGGATTACAGCAGCTAAACACAGAGAGGCTGACGGAGCGGACGGGGGGCGGGGGGGGGGGGGGGGTTATGAATATATCTGAGGACATTTACATTCATGAGTCAACTGTAGAGTTTTAAATTTAAAGTTTTTACACTTTAAAAACTTTATTTTGTAATTTGGCTTTAAAGCTGAAAATAACTTCTTAATACAAACTAAAACTCCTTCCTTCCTTCTGTTCTGGCAATATTTATTTATCAAGAAGCACAAAGCCGGTAACGTTGTCTTTCTCTAGTTTATTCAGTCGTCTGCAGACGGACTCCTTCTGTCTCAAGCGTGAGATGAAAAAGCGAGCCCGGAGCAGAGGAAACAGTCAGATTATATACAATACATTATCATAGAAAAGGGAGACATTGTTCTATCAACAGACCAATGTCATCACAATAGGCACGTCATCACGGGTATACAATCAGGACAATACGTAGTTAATCAGTAGATTATAACACACATGATGTTCCATCAAAGGTCAATGAAAATCATTAAATCAGCATTTCATGGCATGGTCAACAGATTATGATGCACACACATACATCTAATCAAATAACATAACTACTCATTTGCTCAGACAAGATGAATAATAAGAATTTCCATTACATTCCCCCCTTTGAGCGTATTACGCTCACAAACAAACATTAATCAAACAAACATTAATCATTGAAATTAAAAACTAATGATTAAAAAAATCTGATTAACATCCCTTTTTTTTTTCTTAAGTAATCCGAGCAAACAATATTGCTAGATTGAGCAATACTAGATTAAACAGTACTGTCAAAATCATCTAAGTCAGCATAGGGTGGAACCCAGTTCAGAGAGGAACCACCTTCAGATTGAATCATGAACTGCCCAACAGAGGTTTTAACCAATGAAGTGACCAAAGCTTTAATGCAAGTTATAGCACAACAGATCACAACCATAAACACTGTCAGGGTAACAAGCAAAGGTGTCAATGCTCTCAGTAATGTCATTTTCCATCTTCCCTGGGTCAGCCATAGCCATGGATTTTGATACACAGAGTCTTTGATCTTTTGTTCATACAACAGGTCGTTCAGGTGTGAGACAATATGAGTCATATTGTCCGTAATGTCCCACAGGTAGCCGTAACCACCTGCTTGCACGGTGATATTCCCAGGAAGTGCTCTTGTTCAGTGAAGCACTTCCTAGTGAAACAAACAGTTCCTTGTTGTTGGGTGGGGTTTATAGTCATGACAGATTGGTGAACTCCTGGTTGTTTCACCTGTGTCATGTTCCAGAATCTCGCCGTTGAACCCCCGTAGTTGACGATGCTGATGTTGCACATGTCGATGTTCTCAGCCATGTCCTTCACAGTCCGGTCCTCCAGTGAAACCCCCAGGGTGAAAGCTACCATGACGCCCAGTGTCTCCGAAACATTCAATGGGGTTGGCGTCACAGGTATTGTGTCTCCCACCCCGTGAGGAAGTTGTGTGCAGGCATAGCAGCTGTCATTTGTAATCCGTCTGGCTGTCGATAGTACTACAGCGTACCAAGAATTTTCCTCAGGCTTCAGTAGGGGATGAGTAAACTCAGGCAGCAATTCTCTCCTCTTTCTGCAGTTTGATGCTCTGCAGCTGCTGTTTGAGTTTCCCCCCCCCCCCTGTTGTTGTTCAGGCTGAGATGTGTCTTGTTGCAGGAGCAGTAGCAGGACGATGATGACAGTGAGCAGGAATATACTGCCAATTCCTCTACATCTGTCACCCCTCCAGCGCCACTGTATATTCGTTGGCGTCATTGCATCAGCCGTGGTGCCTCAGCTTACCCCCGTAATCAGTGTACTAGAAACGTGTGGTCCTACTTTAAACCACACCCCTCCTGTTGGTCAGTACAAGGCGGGGGAAAGTGTTGGTTCACTTACTGATGCTCTGCACGCTTGATGGTGTCTCGTCCGTGGGTTCAGGAACCCGTTTGCAGTGGCTGGCGTGTATCCAGGTGACCCGTTCTGCGACCTTCACTGCTGTTTCCGTGGTGAGGAGGATTTGGAAAGGTCCGTTCCACCTGCGTGCTTTCCAGCTCTTTCTCCTCAGATCCCTCACTACGACCCAGTCTCCAGATTCCAGGTCATGTAGTTTTCGCTCCGTGGCTTTTGGTAGGTTGTCCTTAGCCTGTTTGTGAATATCAGTAAGCACAGAGGACAGGTTTGCACAATAACGTAACATTTCATCTTCACACTGGCTGGTGTGGGGGAGTTGCCTCTTGACCGGTCCAATTCCTGTATTCATAGGTCGTGCAAAGAGGATTTCAAATGGGCTAAGGCCATTTCTGCTTCTGACCCTAGCTCTCATGTGCATCAAAACAATCAGTAGTGCTTTTGTCCAAGTTAAACCAGTTTCCTCACAACATTTAGCCAATTTTCCTTTCAATGTACCATTCTCTCTTTCAACAGCTCCCCCACTGGCTGGGTGATAAGCACAATGTTGCGTCATTTCGATGCCAAAATACTCACCCACGCTCTTAAGGGCTGCGCTCACGAAAGGTGTACCATTGTCGGATGAGATTTTACCTGGAATTCCCCATCTAGGAATTATTTCTCTGATTAGAGCCTTGGCTACTGCTGCTGAGTCCTGCTTAGAAGTGGGAAAAGCTTCTACCCATTTGGAAAACATGTCAACAAAAACCAAACAGTATTTCTTTCCCTCACTAGGCGTTAGCTCAATGAAATCCATTTGTAAGTGATCAAAAGATTTTTGTGGTGGTGGATGCGCACTCTGTTGCATCTGGATGCCTCTGCCTGCATTGTTAGTAGCACAAATCACACAACTTTGACAAAATTTTTGGGAAAAGTTAGAGAAACCCTTTGTGAACCAATACCTCTGTATTTCACTCATCATTCCCCCTTTTGACACATGATCCCCCATGTGTCAACTTAGCATAATGAGGAAATAAGTATTTGGGTAGACAAGGTCTACCATTAGGCCTGCTTTCTTCCAAGCCATCCTCTCTTCAGGGCTGACTCTGGCCTGTAGGTCAAACAAATCAACTGTGGATGTCAGTGGTGAGTTAACAATAGCAAGACATTGAATGTTATTGTTAGCGTTATCTAGCTGTGCCGCTGTTTTGGCTGCAGCGTCAACTCTGGCATTCCCCTGTGAAACAAAATCGTCATTATTTGTGTGTGCTTGGCATTTGCAGATAGCAACCTGTTTTGGAAGGAGGACAGCATCGAGAAGTGCAGCAACCATTGCATGATGGGCTATAGGTTTGCCTGTTGATGTTAAAAAATCTCTATTGGCCCAAAGACGGCCAAAATCATGTACCACTCCCCATGCATATCTACTGTCAGTATATATGTTGGCTGTTTTGTCAGCTGCAATCTTGCAAGCCTCTGTCAGCGCTACTAATTCTGCTGCTTGTGCAGAATAATTTGAGGGAAGTGGCTGTGCAACAATTGTGTCATGTAGTGTTGTAATAGCAAAGCCCGTTTGGTTTTTACCGGTTGTTGAGTTTCTCGAGGCTGAGCCATCCACAAACAGTTCCAGGTCAGCGTTCTGCAGAGGTGTGTCCTGCAGATCAGGTCTGGGGGGAACAGGTTTCAGTTATTACTGCCACACAGTCATGTGGTTGTCCATCGTCTGGTGTAGGGAGAAGAGTTGCAGGGTTAAGAACATTGCATCTTTTAACAGTTATGTTAGGCATATCAAGCAGAATTGTGTTATATCTGAGCCACCTCGCTGTTGACAGGTGGGAAGTTTTCTGTTCAAGCAAAATCATTGAAACAGCATGCGGTACCAACAGGTTGAGATCAGCATAGCCTACAATGTCACGTGAAGCTATCACAGCTTTTTCTGCAGCTGCCACAGCTCTTAGACATGTAGGAAGTCCTGTAGCAACCGAGTCAAGTCTTGATGAGAAATAAGCTACCGGTCTCTGTCGTCCCCCATGGTCTTGTGTCAATATGGAAGTCATGTACCCCCCCTGTCCGTCAACAGTCTTTGTGAATGGTTTGGTGCAATCCGGAAGGCCCAATGTTGGAGGAGATTGTAATGCCAATTTCAACTCCACAAAGGCTTTTACAGCCTCAGGTGTCTAAATAACTTTGTCTTTGGGATCCACTGTCTGTAATATGACGTCATTCCTAAAAAACTCATTACCTGTTTCTTTGTTTCAGGCTGTGGAATGTTTTGGATTGCTTCAATTCGTTTGGGTGAGAGGGTTTTGCCCTCTGCTGTGATCACATGACCCAGAAAAGTGACTTGTTTTGAAACAAACTGAAGTTTTGACAAACTGGCCTTGTGACCGTTATCAGCCAGATGGTTCAGGACAGCGAGTGTGTCTTGTACACAGGCTTCCTGTGTGAGAGAGCAAATCATTAGGTCACCCACATATTGCAAAAAAAATATATATATATTACCAACTGGTAAGTTGAGTGAATTTAGATTGTCTTTTAATGCTGCATTAAAAATGGTTGGAGATTCAGTGTAATCTTGACAGAGCCTAGAAAAAATGTACATTTTGGACTCAAATTGAAAAGCAAACCAAAATTGGCTCTTTATCCACTGGGATACAAAAAAAAATGCATTTTCGAGATCAACAACATAGAACCATTTACTGTCAGATGGAACTCGAAAGAGAATTGTGTGTGGATTTGGTATATTTGGTGCGCGCGTGGACTGCTGCATTTACTGCTTGCAGATCCTGTACAAATCTCCACTTATCGGGTTGCTCAGCATCTCTGATTTTCTTTACAGGAAAAATTGGTGTTAGCACAGGAGAGTTTTCATATGTAACAATTACTCCTGCTTTAAGGATATTGATTTGGCATGGCCTATACAAAGATTTTGGTGTGATCACAACTGGTTCGGCATCTTTAATCAGTCCTACATCATATTTGTGCTTTGCCCATAAACATGATGGTACCTGACTTAACTCAGGAATTTCAGAGACGTCTTCTATGAAAATGTGATTGCCGAAAAATGAATCAAAGAAATCTTTTACCTCTGTGGTTGTTTGGAAATTTGTGTCTGGAATGAGCTCAACAGTCTTTTCCGCAGTCACTACAGCAGAAAACCTTTTTCGGTGCACCTTTAGAAGCGGATGGAAATCAACATCAGGATCTGATGTTTTTCCCCACCCGGAGGCCTCATTGCAATCCAAGTTCCCAAGTCCTCCCACCTTTTAGTTTTGGGTTTGACCAGTGAAACATGGGGGTTGGAGTGTGGTATCCTGAACAGAGTTTTAGAAGATGGATTAGACAGAGTTACTGACACAGCACATGGATTACGGGTCCAGTATAACCAGTTTAGTCTGAGTGTGTGTCTGTCCTGATCTGTCCTATACCATATTTCCTCAAACTCTCTGTCTGCTCCCTGCAAGATGTGAGTAGTGCAGTGGAGGCCTTGTGATGTCATGAAGTCAGTGTGTTGTTGACATTAGGTCTTCCCTACCATATCTGACAAAGGAATTTGTTTGGGGAATCCTTGTTACAAGAATACATTGGGAAGTGGAAACCAAAACAAATAAAACCAAAACAAAATAATTCTGTTGAATGGCTAGTGAGATAAGCTGTTGCTTGCTGTATGTGTCTATTTCTGTTGTGTTTTGCATGTCAGTGGATGCATTTCTACTTATCTGCTGTGTGGAGTGATCTGCCGTCTCAGCCCTTGCGTCATAACCAGATGTGTCCGTCACTGTCCTCTGCTCCACCCCCAGTCAATCAGCCTCGGTCTCGTGGGATCTCGTTCTCATTTTCCTTGTTTTTCGAACAGTCTTTAGTCCAATGTCCCATCATTCCACACGTGAAACAAGCGTCAGTTGTACCACGGCCTGCCCTGTCCCTTGTTGTGATGTCCTCGTCGCTTCAGTTCATTCAGATGGTCTGAATTGTTGACAGAAAATGTCCAATTGCGTTGCAAACTCCTCTCCCCCATTGATGGGGGAATGTGTGCAGTGCACAATATCTTGTAGCGTATGGTGGAGGTGGAAGTCTTTGTCTTCCCACCCTTGGGCATGGAATTGGCTGTGATGGTCATCATTTCCGGAGCGCTGGCTGCTCCTCGTTGGTCCACAGCTGGTGCTGGCTGTCTTCTGGGCAGAGCAGAGTCCAGATCAGGATCTAGTTTGAGGCACTGAGATGCAGAGGTTAGTGTAGCTTTCCCTGCCTTCTGTCTTCTGTCCCTGGTGTTGGCTTCATCAAGCCAGCAAGCATAAACATTTTCCCTTTTTTTTTTTTTTTTTTTTTTTACTGACTGACTGATTTCTTCTTTTACTGTTAGTTGGATTTTTTAACTGTTCTAATTGTGTTAGGCTAAAACTGCCCGTACATGGAAATCCACACTCCTGAACCCAGATTTCAATTTGGTCAGTACATTGTTCACCATATTTTGTGATCATAAACCTAATATTGGGAGAAGACATTATAGGTGGATTTACAGTTGTTTTACCCTTGGTGTTGTTAGAAACCATTGTGGCAAAAAAATAAAATTTGTTTTAGATTTTTAGTTGCTTCTTCTCTTTAGGTGGATTTGTAAGGACCTTGGATTTTGTTATTTATTTATTACTACTTCAGTTAATTTAGTGTAGATATTTTACTCTTAGTTTTCTCTAGAGTTTTCTCTTTTAAACCAATTTGTGTTATTTTACTAAACTCCTCACTTTTTTTTTTTTTTTTTTTTTTTTACAAGTAGAGTGAAAAGTAAAACTATTTTATACCCCTATGTTCTTAGAACTTTAAACCTTAAAACTAAACGATCGTTGATGGTAACATTCAAAGCTTTTTTAATGTGCACACGGACTGTCTGCTACAGTCTCTAAGGTCCCAGACCCCCGAAGCTTCAGCGATCCTACAGCGGTAAGCACCTGCCCTGTTAATACGTCTATTACACCCACCCTCGGTGGCGAGGATCTATTATTACTGATTGTACTCACCAGAAAGACAAGGTTGTGTGCCAGAAAAAAGTTCCTCGATCACGCCAGTGAGTGGGCGTCGGTTCTCACGTGTCAGGTCCCCCACTTCTCTACCCTCTTTGACAGGGAGGTTTGGGGCGTTTTGGAGTCCCAGACTCCAGCTGTACAGACTTAACCTGCAGCGCTGAGTTCCGAACGCCGGCTCACGGGTGATCCTGCCGACAACGCCAAATGTTCTGGCAATATTTATTTATCAAGAAGCACAAAGCCGGTAACGTTGTCTTTCTCTAGTTTATTCAGTCGTCTGCAGACGGACTCCTTCTGTCTCAAGCGTGAGATGAAAAAGCGAGCCCGGAGCAGAGGAAACAGTCAGATTATATACAATACATTATCATAGAAAAGGGAGACATTGTTCTATCAACAGACCAATGTCATCACAATAGGCACGTCATCACGGGTATACAATCAGGACAATACGTAGTTAATCAGTAGATTATAACACACATGATGTTCCATCAAAGGTCAATGAAAATCATTAAATCAGCATTTCATGGCATGGTCAACAGATTATGATGCACACACATACATCTAATCAAATAACATAACTACTCATTTGCTCAGACAAGATGAATAATAAGAATTTCCATTACACTTCCTTCCTTCCTTCCTTCCCTTCCTCCCTTCCATCCTCCCTTCTTTCCCTTCCTTCCTTCCTTCTCTCTTTCTTTCCTCTCCCCACCTTCCTCCCTTCCTTCTTTCCTCTGTCCTTCTTTCCGTCTGTCCTCCCTCCCTCCTTCTTTCTTTCTTCCTTCCTTCCTTCCCTTCCTCCCTTCCTTCCTTCCTTTCTTTCTTTCCTTTCCTTCCTCCCTACCTTCCTTCCTTCAGTCCTTCCTTCCTTCCTTCCTTCCTTCCTTCCTTCCTTCCTTCCTTCCTTCCTTCCTTCCTTCCGTCTGTCCTCCCTCCCTCCTTTCCTTCCATTCCAGGATGGGAGGACCCTCCCTTCCATCCTTCCATCCTTCCTTCTTTCCTTCCTTCCTTCCTTCCTTCCTTCCTTCTTCCCTCCCTCCTACCTCCCTTCCTTCCTCCCTCCTTTCCTTCCTTTCTTCCCTTCCTTCCTCCCTTCCATCCTTCCTTCTTCCTCCCTTCCTTCCTCCCTTCCATCCTTCCTTCTTCCTCCCTTCCTTCCTCCCTTCCATCCTTCCTTCTTCCTCCCTTCCTTCCTCCCTTCCATCCTTCCTTCTTCCTCCCTTCCTTCCTTCACACTCAGCATGGAGCCGGATCTCCCAGACTTTAATACTAAGGTGTCACAGAGTCCATCTGTCCTGAAACAATGATTAAAATCTCTTCTTTTTTTTTTTTTGGGTCATCAAACCAAAGAAATGAGCGGAAACAGAAGTCCAGCGGTTACAGAAACTATTAATTTATATATTAGAAGCTGATTGATTATTAATATGATGCATGAATAGATTGACAGCAGTGTTTCTGACTATAGAGGTAGAGGTATGCAGTTAACACACAGCGTCCATTTGCAAGTCTAAGTGAGCCGAGGACTCACAGCCTCATATATAACCCACACAAACATGCATTATTCTCTCTTATATACTTCTCTTTTCATTTTTTCCAGCGTCTTCTTTTTTCCCCCTCTCTCCGCTAATGAGGAGATACGTTGTTTTAAAAATAAAAAAAAAGCAGCTACTCCGAGCAAAATCGATTAACATACAGTATCAGTTGTCAACGCTGAAAAAGGAAAAACAGCAGCAGCGATTTCTTCACATTCATGCAAGGGGGAGGTAGGAATGCAATGGGTTGCCACGGTAACGCCTCTCCTGCTCAGGTTAATCAAAATCGTGATTGCAATCCAAAACATTAGTATTGTTGTATATAGTGAGGCGTTAAACACAGAGGTAGGAGAGGTAGGAGAGGTAGAGGAGTCCAGATGGGCTGAGGAGAAGAAGATTGTTGTTTAATGAAGATGTTTGTTTGTCAGATGAATACGTTGAAAAGGAAAAAATAAATAATATCTGAAAATATCCCCCAAGACATAATGGACAGATATTATGTGTTGGTCTGTCTCCACTTCTTCTTCTTCTTCCTATTTTCCTTTCTCCCTCCCTCCCTCCTACCTTCCTTCCTTCTTTCCTCCATCCTTCTTTTCCTTGGAAATCCATCTAACTAGTTCTGATGGACTACGCTGAAAGTTTGAGGCCAGATGGAAGGGAGGAAAGGAAAGAAGGAAAGGAGGACCCTTCCTCCATCCTTCCTTTCTTTCCTTCCTTCCTTCCATCCTTCCTTCCTTCCTTCCTCCCTCCTTTCCTTCCTTTCTTCCCTTCCTTCCTCTCTTCCCTCCTTCCTTCTTCCCTCCCTCCCTCCTACCTCCCTTCCCTCCTTCCTCCCTTTCATCCTTCCTTCCTCCCCTCCCTCCTTCCTTCTTTCCTCCCCCCACCTTCCTCCCTTCCTTCTTTCCTCTGTCCTTCTTTCCTTCCTTTCTTCCCTTCCTTCCTCCCTTCCATCCTTCCTTTCTCCCTTCCCTCCTTCCTTCTTTCCTCCCTCCCTTCTACCTCCCTTCCTCCCTCCCTCCTTTCCTTCCTTCCTCCCTCCCTCCCTCCTACCTCCCTTCCTCCCTCCCTCCTTTCCTTCATTTCTTCCCTTCCTTCCTCCCTTCCATCCTTCCTTCCTCCCTCCATCCTTCCTTCTTTCCTCCCTCCCTCCTACCTCCCTCCCTCCTTTCCTTCATTTCTTCCCTTCCTTCCTCCCTTCCATCCTTCCCCCCCCCTTTCCTCCCTTCTTCCTCCCTTCCTTCCTTGACTCGAGGACAACAGGAGGGTTAATGAAACATATTGACAGATTTCACACTCAGCATGGAGCCGGGTCTCCCAGACTTTAATACCAAGGTGTCACAGAGTATTGTTGTATATAGTGAGGCGTTAAACACAGAGGTAGGAGAGATAGAGGAGAGATAGAGGAGTCCAGATGGGCTGAGGAGAAGAAGATTGTTGTTTAATGAAGATGTTTGTTTGTTAGATGAATACGTTGAAAAGGAAAAATAAATAATATCTGAAAATATCCCCCAAGACATAATGGACAGATATAATGTGTTGGTCTGTCTCCAAACATCGACTCTTGATGCCGTTCATCACTGAAAGCATCTTAAGTGTTTTGTTTATGCAGCTGGAAATTGACTGTAATCATTCAAACATCAAAACGCTGACAGGAAGTGACTTTTTTTTCTAAAGATGCTGTTTGGGCCATTTTACCGAAATGGGAAAAATATATTTGTATGTATGCAAACTATATAATATCTAATTCATAGACTGCTAGTTATTGTACAGTTAATTCTCATTTTGTATTTTCAGATAGTTTTAGAATATTTTTTCTTTTCCCAAAATGTGTCAAAACATATATAGTAAATAATAAAAAGGCTTATAGTGACTTTTGATTATATTTATCTTATAAATGTAATTTTTTGCAATTTTATTTAAAAGTTTTCAGATTTAAAACAACAACTATTTCAATTTTTAAAAATATTTTGAGTGTATTTGTTGAAATTCATTGGATCCAATATTTCTTTGTACAGAGAACAAACTTTATCATCATGATTTCAAACTTTAGGATCCATTAAACCAAACACTACCAGAACATCTTAGTTAATAACTCACTGTTGTCCTCAAGTCAAGGAAGGAAGGGAGGATGGAAGGGAAGAAAGAAGGAAGGGAGGATGGAAGGGAAGAAGGAAGGGAGGATGGAAAGGAGGAAGGAAGGGAGGAAGGAAGGGAGGATGGAAGGGAAGAAGGAAATGAGGAAGGGAGGGAGGTAGAAGGGAGGGAGCAAGATGGAAGGAAGGAAGGAAGAAGGAAAGGAGGGAGGGAGGGAGGGAGGAAGGAAGGGAGGATGGAAGGGAAGAAGGAAGGGAGGATGGAAAGGAGGAAGGAAGGGAGGAAGGAAGGGAGGAAGGAGGGAGGAAGATGGAAGGAAAGGAGGAAGGAAGGAAGAAGGAAAAGAGGAAGGAAAGGAGGGAGGGAGGGAGGAAGGAGGGAGGGAGGAAGGAAGGAAGGGGGGAAGAAGGAAGGAAGGAAGCAAGGAAAGGAAGAAGAAAGGAAGAAGAAAGGGAGGGAGGAAGGGAGGAAGAATATATTAAAGCAGGGGTGTTAAACATACGGCCTGTGGACCAGAACTGAGCCGATCAAGGGGTTCAATCCGGCCCGCTGGTTAACTTTGAATCCAAGTATGAAAAACTGCATAAAAGTAATTCCAATGTTTCTGCTGATTCAGACGTTTTCTGGCCTCAAACTTTCAGCGTAGTCCATCAGAGCTGTTGGTTAGTTCAGATGATGGATAAAGTTTCCGATCAGACATCCTCATCGTGTTCCCCCGCCGTGACTGATCAGCTGAGTGGAGATGAGAAGCGGTTTGAACTCTAACTACAAATGAAAGCAGAACACTATGAATATCTTCCAGGAGAGACACACACAGAGCTGTCCTCCATATTTATTTCTATCACATCACATCCTCCCCTCTCTCCTCTCCTCTCCTCTCCCTCCTCTCCTCCCTCTCTCCTCTCCTCTCCTCCCCTCTCCCCTCCCCTCCCCTCCCGGTCAGAAAAAACTGTTTTGACTGTTCCTTCTTTCCTCCCTTGCTTCTTTCCTTCCTTCTTTCCTTCCTTCCTTCCTTCCTTCCTTCCTTCCTCCCTTCCTCCCTCCTTTCCTTCCTTCCTTCCTCCTTTCCTTCTTTCTTCCTTCCTCCCTCCCTCCCTCCCTCCTTTCCTTCCTCTCTTCCTTCCTTCCTCAGCGGGATATGATCGGAAACTTTTATCCATCATCTCTAACTAACCAACAGCTCTGATGAACTACGCTGAAAGTTTGAGGCCAGAAAACCAAATGAGGCCGATCTTAAGATTAATCTTTAAAAAAAATAAATAAATAAAAAAGGGGTGCTCACCTTCTCCTCGCCCGCTGTGAGACGCTCCGCTCCGTTCTCTCTCAACCCAACTGGTCAAGGCAGATGGCCGCCCACCTAACGCCTGCTTCCTGTCTGCTGGCTCAGTCTAGACCTGCTGTGTGTGGAAGACGCCCACGAGAGGATGTCTGCTGTGGCTCGGTGCTAAATAAATAAAATGGATTTATATCATTCCTTCCCCCTTCCTTCTTTCCTTCCTTACTTTACTTCCTTCCTTCCTTTACTTTACTTCCTTCCTTCTTTCTTCCATCCTTCATCCTTCCATCCTTTCCTCCGTCCTTTCCTTCCTTCCTTCTGCCTGTCTTTCCTCCCTCTGTCCTCTCTCTTTCCTCCCTCCCTTCTTCCCTTCCTCCATCCTTTCCTTCCTTCCTTCTCTCTTCCTTTCTTTCCTTCCTTCCTCTCGCTTTCTTTCCTTCCACTCTTTCCCTCCTTCTTCTCTCCTTCCTTCTTTCCTCCCTTCCCTTCTTCCTTCCTTCTCTGTTTCTTTCCTCCCCCTTCCTTCTTTCCTCTGTCCTTCTTTCCTTCCTTCCTCCCTCCCTCTTTTCCTTTTTCCTCCCTCCCTCCTTTCCTTCCTTCCTCCCTTCATTCCTCCTTTCCTTCCTTCCTTCCTTCATTTCCTTCCTCCCTTCCACTTGCCCCGTGATGATGTCTGTTGTGGTTCGGAGCTAAATAAATAAATGGATTTGAACATTTGAACAGACGGATATGTCTTTCCTTCCTTCCTTTACTTTACTTCCTTCCTTCTTTCTTCCATCCTTCCATCCTTCCATCCTTCCATCCTTTCCTCCGTCCTTTCCTTCCTTCCTTCTGTCTGTCTTTCCTCCCTCTGTCCTTCTCTCTTTCCTCCTCCCTTCTTCCCTTCCTCCATCCTTTCCTTCCTTCCTTCTCTCTTTCTTTCCTTCCTTCCTTCTTTCCTCCCTCCCTCCATCCTTTCCTTCCTTCCTTCTCTCTTTCTTTCCTTCCTTCCTTCTTTCCTCCCTCCCTCCTTCTTTCCTTCCTTCCTTCTCGCTTTCTTTCCTTCCTTCCTTCTTTCTTTCCTCTGTCCGTCTTTCCTTCCTTCCACTTTTCCTTTATCCCCGCCCTCTTCCTCCTTTCCTTCCTCCCTTCCTTCCTCCTTTCCTCCCTCTCTCCCTCCCTCCTTCCTTCCTTTCCTTGCTCCCTTCCTGTCCAGAGAATATGTTTTTAAGCAAGTTGAATTATTTGGTTTAAAGTTTTTATGGTTACACCACTTAGACATTTTTTTTGCCATAATCCTCTAATATATTCTCTCTAAATGGATTAAAAATAGAAATTTGAAGCGGAGTCCACACAAAATAGTTACTCATACGTTTATTTTCACATTTTAACCCTTTAAATTTGATTACACCACATGACCACAGTAAAGCCTCGCTGACCTTTATGCATCAGGAGTATGTCGGTATGTGATTAATGTGTTTCGATGTGTTTTCTCTGACTCTGAAACACCCCAGTAAAGCTTCCTGTATGTTTTTTCATCCTCAGATGGCGTCCTGGACCTCTCTACCAAGAAGAAACCACAGCAGCGCAGGCAGCCTCAAAGCCTTCCCCGGCCTCTCCGCTACGCCCGGGGTCAAAGGGTAAGACAACAGGATTAGTGCGACCGGCCTCCGCTAGCGGGGCCGACGCCGTCATGTGCCTGAAACAACATCATGGGAGAGGTTAAAGCGTTCACTGCTGTCCAGGCTGTTTGAGGCTCGAGGGCGATGATGTCATAGATTAGGAACAGAGGAAAGAAGGAGGGAGGGAGGAAGGAAAGGAAAGGAAGGAAGGAAAGAAGGAAGAAAAGAAGGACAGAGGAAAGAAGGAGGGAGGAAGGAGGATTGAAGGAGGGAGGAAGGGAGGAAGGAAAGGAAGGATGGAGGAAAGAAGGAAGGGAGGTAGGAGGGAGTGAGGAAGGAAGGGAGGAAGGAAAGGAAGGATGGAGGAAAGAAGGAAGGGAGGTAGGAGGGAGGGAGGAAAGAAGGAAGGGAGGGAGGAAGGGAGGAAGGAAAGGAAGGATGGAGGAAAGAAGGAAGGGAGGTAGGAGGGAGTGAGGAAGGAAGGGAGGATGGAAAGGAAGGATGGAGGAAAGAAGGAAGGGAGGAAGGAAAGGAAGGATGGAGGAAAGAAGGAAGGGAGGTAGGAGGGAGTGAGGATGGAAGGAAGGAGGGAAGGAAAGGAGGAAGGAAGGAAAGGAAGGATGGACTTTGGGGCTCGAGGGAAGGAAAGGAGGAATGAAGGGTGGTAGGAGGGAGTGAGGAAGGAAGGAAGGAGGAAGGAAAGGAAGGACAGAGGAAAGAAGGAGGGAGGAAGGAGGAAGGAAAGGAGGAATGAAGGGAGGAAGGAAGGAAGGGAGGAAGGAAGGGAGGGAGGGAGGAAGGAAGGATGGAAGAAAGAAGGAAGGGAGGTAGGAGGGAGTGAGGAAGGAAGGAAAGGAAGGATGGACTTTGGGGCTCAAGGGCGATGATGTCATAGATTAGGAACAGAGGAAAGAAGGAGGAAGGGAAGGAGGAAATGAAAGGAGGAAGGAATGGAGGGATGGACTTTGGGGCTCGAAGGCGATGATGTCATAGACTCAGATTCAGATCCAAGATGGCCGAGTTGGTTTTAGCCGACAAACATTGATTGTCGGAGGCGGAGATGATTACAGATTTAATCAGCTGCTGTTAATTAATTGGCCAAAAATAAAACTGCATGTCGATGAGACTAAACTAACAATGGGTCAATCCCCCCCCCCCCCCCCCCCCCCCCCCCCCCCTCCGCCCCCCCGAGGGTTCACCAGATGAATCTGAGAGGTTGAACGATAATTAACAAGATGTAAAAACACATTTCTGTGAGAGGTAATTATGTTTATATTTCATGATCTTTGTTCTTTGCTTCTGAAAATGCTGCTCAGACTTCTACCTCTCTAGGAAATGACTCACAGATCCAGTAAAACTTAACTTCAGTTACCCTCCTGTTGTCCTCGAGTCAAGGAAGGAAGGAAGGATGGAAGGAATGAAGGAAGGAAGGAAGGAAGGAAGGAAGGAAAAAATGAAGAAGGAAGGAAAGGAGGTAGGAAGGAAGCACAGAAGGAAGGAAGAAAGGGGGATGAAGGAAAGAAAGAGAAGGAGGGATGGAGGAAGGAAGGAAAGGAGGACGGACGGAAGAAGGAAGGAAGGAAGGAAAGAATGAGGAAGGAAGAAAGGGGGATGAAGGAAGGAAGGAAAAAGAGAGATGGAGGGATGGAGGAAGGAAAGAAGGAACAGTCAAAACAGACGGGGTCAATTTGACCCGGGAGGACGACAGGAAGGTTAAACAAGCTACTGATGCACTAAAATGATAAAGCTAAGTTATAAATCTGAATAAATTTAAATCAAGATGTTTTTTTTAAATAATTTAAACAAGTAAAAAAAGAAACAGTGAATCTAATTAGCAGCTGAAATGAAAAGTATCAAATTAGCTTCGGACTGCAAACGCATAATTACAAATTATCTGTTTCATTTTTTTGTAATGATTGTTGGACTCTAGATAAGTTTTTAATTATCTGGAAAAAGAAGAGGAACACACACCACACACACACACACACACACACCACACACATACACACACACACACACACACACACACACAACACACACACACACAGACACACACACACACACACACACCACTATTCTATCGCTGCAGAGGAGTAATAGATTACATCAGTGTAGTTACAGTAAGACTGAATATTACTAATAACTGATGGATGCTGATCAATCAATAAAAAGTATCTTCCTTCCTCCCTTCCTTTCCTCCCTTCCTTCCTCCTTTCCTTCTTTCTTCCTTCTTCTTCCTTCCTCCCTTCCTCCCTCCCTCCTTCACTTCTTCCTTCCTTCTCTCTTTCTTTCCTCCCCCCTTCCTTCTTTCCTCTGTCCTTCCTTCCTTCCTTCCTTCCGTCTGTCCTTCCTCCCTCTGTCCTTCTCTCTTTCTCCCTCCCTTTCTTTCCTCCCTACTTCTTTCCTTCCTCCCTTCTGTCCCTCCTTCTCTTTTCTTTCCCCCCTTCCTTCTTTCCTCTGTCCTTTTTTTCCTTCCTTCCTCTTTTCCTTTCTCCCTCCCTCCCTCCTTTCCTTTCTCCCTTCCTTTCCTCCCTATCTCTTTCCTTTCTCCCTCCCCTCCCTCCTTTCCTTTCTCCCCTCCTTTCCTCCCTACCTCTTTCCCTCCTTCTCTTTCTTTCCCCCCCTTCCTTCTTTCCTCTGTCCTGTTTCCTTCTTCCTCTTTTTCCTTTCTCCCTCCTTTCCTTTCTCCCTTCCTTTCCTCCCTACCTCTTCCCTCCCTTCACCCCCTTTTCTTCTCCCTTCTTTCCTTCCGTCCTCTTTTCCTTCTCTCCCTCCCTCCCTCCCTCCTTCCTTCCTTCCTTTCCTCCCTTCCTTCCTCCTTTCCTTATTTCTTCCGTCCTTCCTCCCTCCCTCCTTTCCTTCCTTCCTCCTTTCCTTCCTCTTCCTTCTTCCTCCCTTCCTTCCTTGACTCGAGGACAACAAGAGGGTTGAGGCCCAGTTCTGGTCCGCGGGCCGTATGTTTGACACCCCTGCTTTAATTATTTTGAGGCTGTTGGAAGTTTCCTCATCAGTGTTTAACCTTCCTCCCGGGTCTGTTTTTACTGTTCCTTCTTTCCTCCCTTCCTTCTTCCCTTCCTTCCTTCCTTCCTCCCTCCTTCTCTCTTTCCTTCCTTCTGAGCGAGACCCTCGTACATTTAGTCATTTTAAAGATGCATGAAGTTAAACCTCCTAACAGACGGACAGTGCAGTACGTTAGTAAGCATTGGGCTCACCTCTGCTCCAGCCTCCACATCATGTCTGTTGTGGTTTTATATCATTCCTTCCCTCCTTCTCTTCTTCCTTCCTTCTCTCTTTCTTTCCTCCCCCTTCCTTCTTTCCTCTGTCCTTCTTACCTTCCTTCCGTCTGTCCTTCCTCCCCTCGTCCTTCTCTCTTTCCTCCCTTCCTTCAACCCTCCCCTCCACCCCCCCTTTTCTTCCTCCCTTCTGTCCTTCCTTCTCTCTTTCTTTCCTCCCCCTTCCTTCTTTCCTCTGTCCTTTTTTCCTTCCTTTCTCTTTTCCTTTCTCCCTCCCTCCCTACTTCTTTCCTTCCTTCCCTTCTGTCCTTCCTTCTCCTCTTTCTTTCCTCCCCCTTCCTTCTTTCCTCTGCCCCTTCTTCCTTCCTTCCTCTTTTCCTTTCTCCCTCTCTCCCTCCTTCACTCACTCACTGCCAAACGCATATGTTCCTCCAAACACGGTGGGAAAAAAAAAATCTCAATATGTGAAGCAGATATTTACGTTTCCACCACACGCAGCTTATTCCCAGTAGATAATGCTTTTTCTTTTTTTTTCTTTCTTTCTTTCTTTCTGTGGATTTTATGCTAATTAAGTTCAACTCCACTAAAGTGTGTTGAAGCCGTCACCATTAACCTTTTATAAACTTTGCACGGCTTTAATTACGACTGTGTTTCATCACTTCCAGACGATATTAAGACGTTTAAACCTTCTTCTCATGTTCAGGGTTTAAATCTTTTTTTCTTGTCTTCTTCTTCTTGCAATCTGCTCCACCTCGTCCGTGTTTCCTCCCGTACACTCCATTAATCTAATAATACACTGTTTACACATATTAAGATTCAGGAGCAGCAGCGAGGTCAGAAAACAAACCTGTCGGTGAATACGAGGTCGATCATCGACTTTGTGGGAGAACGAGCACGAAGCGAAGGGTCTGCGGGGTCTTTTAAAAGTGTCGAGACCTCGTCGGGGGTTTCTCAACATTTCAACGGTTTCAAAACTTCGATTTACGCAAAGTTGTCCTGAAGCGAGCCCTGCCAACGCCTCCCACCTTTCATCTCTTACGTATCGGTTTTCGCTTACATGATCGATACCCGAGCATCTACTCATATAGCTGCAGCCGCTCATATCTGAGCTCAGGTATTTATAATTCAGACTCCGCCCTCGTCGAACCCTCATAACTCTCCACCCGAGAGTTAGAGTTCAACGGCAGGGTGTCAAACACATGACGGAGGCTCCATGGTTTGTACCTTTTTATTGATGGAGCTCGGCGTTGCAGCCCGATCGTTTATTGATGAACGGATGCTTTGCCTTGAAGTCATGTTTGAATCACTAGCTATCATTCCTGCTTCTTGCATCAGGAGGGGAATAAACAATCAACGCTAATTGCAGCTGCCATTTCAGGAATACTTTTGATCTGTAGGTCAAAGATGGATTAGGAGGGGGTTCGATACTCGAGCAGCCCCCCCCCCCTCCTAAAATGCTCAGTGTGGTGGAGGATGTGGGCACAGAAAGAAAAACCTGCAGCCACCATGTTGGACGGCTTCTCTTTAGGAAGGAATGAGGAAGGAAGGAAGGAAGGGGGGAAGGAAGTATGGAAGGAGGAGGGAGAAAAAGAGGAAGGAAGGAAAGAAGGAAAGAAGGAAGGAAGGAAGGAAGGGAGGGAGGAAGGAAGGAAGGAAGGGAGGGACAAAGGAAGGACGGGAGGAAGGAAGGAAGGAAGGAAGGAAAGAAAGGAGTAAGGAGGGAGGGAGGGAGGAGAGGAAGGAAGGAAGCAAGCAAGGAAAGAGGGGGTAAGGAAGGAAAGAAGGAACACACTCCACAAGCAGAAGCCCCAGCAGGTAAACCTTGCTAGGTGAAGTATTTATATTCTGAGCACCCCCCCCCCCCCCCCCCCCCCCCCCCCCCCCCCCCCTCTAAAACGCTCAGTGTGGTGGAGGATGTGGGCACAGAAAGAAAACCTGCAGCCACCATGTTGGGACGGCTTCTCTTTACTCCTCCGACCGCCTGCTGAACTGAGATTTGAGATTTGGAAGTGTTGCTTTGACATTTCAGTTAACTAGAGTCTCATGTGGCCTCGGCGTGAGTGTTTGTCCTCGTTCAAAAGCCGACGCTGCCTTCATACAAAGCTCTGCTGCTACAGTTCAGGGTTAAGAAACCTTTTCTTACAGATACATGACAGAGAAGGAGGGAAGGAAGGGAGGAAGGAAGGAAAGAAGGAAGGAAGGGAGGGAGTAAGGAGGGAGGGAGGAAGAAAGGAAAAAGGAAGGAAGAAAGAAGGAAGGAAGGAAGAAAGGGGGGAAGGAAGTGTGGAAGGAGGAGGGAGGAAAAGAGGAAGGAAGGAAGGAAGGAAGGAAGGAGGGGGGAAGGAAGTATGGAAGGAGGAGGGAGGAAAAGAGGAAGGAAGGAAGGAGAGAAGGAAGAAAAGAGGAAGGAAGGAATGAGGAAGGAAGGAGGAGGAGGAAGAAAGGAAAAAGGAAGGAAGGAAAGAAGGAAGGAAGGAAGAAAGGGGGGAAGAAGTGTGGAAGGAGGAGGAGGAAAAGAGGAAGAAGGAAGGAAGGAAGGAAGGGGGAAGGAAGTATGGAAGGAGGAGGGAGGAAAAGAGGAAGGAAGGAAGGAGGAAGGAAGGAAAGAAGGAAGGAGGAGGGAGGAAGGAAGAAAGGAAGGACAAGAACGATGGAAGGAAGTGAGGAAAGAAGTATGGAAGGAGATGAAGAACGAAGGAAAACATTAAAGAAAGAGGGAGGAAGGAGGAAAGAAGGAACACTCTCCAGTAGCAGAAGCCCAGCAGGTAAACCTTGCTAGGTGAAGAAGTATTTATACTCCAGGACTCAAAATCAAAATCACCAACCTGAAGCTCCTCCTCAGGAGAAGGTCTCCTGCCTTCAGGCCATAAGCCCCCAACCCTCCCTGGGACCCTCTAATGATCAGATCATGTAATATTAACTATAGGAGGAGGCGGAGCCTGGAGATCAACCCCCACTAAACACTCATTCATCTCTGACAGATGATCCCCAAAGCACACAGCAGCTTCCTGTGTGTATCACGGGCCAGAAGAAGAAATGTGCATTATTTAAATTTTATATATCTAGATATTTGATTAGATTTTTAATTTAATGCATTACTATAATTTAACTATATGGTATTTTATAATGTAGGCATGAAGAAGGTTGTTTTTAAACCCTCCTGTTGCCTCAGGTCAAGGGAGGAAGGGAGGAAGGGAGGAAGGAAGAAAGAAAGAAGGAGTAAGGAGGAAAGAGGAAGGAGGAAAAGAGGAGGAAGGAAATGAGTAAGGAGGAAAAGAGGAAGGAAGAAAGGAAGGAAGGAAATGAGTAAGGAGGAAAAGAGGAAGGAAGGAAGGAAGAAAGGAGTAAGGAGGGAGGCAGGGAGGAAGGAAGGAAGGAAGGAATGGAGTAAGGAGAGAGGAGGAAAGGAGAAGGGAAGGAAAGGAGTAAGGACGTACAGTAGGAAAAAGAGGAAGGAAGGAAATGAGTAAGGAGGAAAAGAGGAAGGAAGGAAAGGCGTATGGAAGGAGGGAGGGAGGAAAAGGGTGGAAGGAAGGAGGGAGGGAGGAAGGAAGGAAGGAAGGAAGGGAGTAAGGAGAGAGGGAGGAAAGGAGTAAGGAGGTATGAAAAGAGGAAGGAAGTAAGGAGAGAAGGAAGGAAGGAAGGAAGGAAGGAAGGAAGGAAGGAAAGGCATAAGGAAGGAGGAAGGAAAGAAGGAAGAAAAGGGGGAAGGAAGGATGGAAAAGAGGA
>JAJDFG010001512.1:0-25000 GCA_021039105.1 Scomber colias
ACAGCTGACATCAAACCTACTGTCAGACTTCAAATCTCATTAAACTGCAGCAATCATTAATAAAATGACCAGCAGCTCATTTATTAGAGTTTAAAAAGGTTCATTTAGTATTTCTATAGAGAGGTTGAGGTTTTGTTGAACAGTCGCTGCTGGTTTTGAAATGGACTCACCTGTATAGATAAAGCTTTACGGAGGATGGATGGATGGATGGATGGATGGATGGATGGATGGATGGATGGACTCTTGTGAATTGCCTTGTTCAGTTGAATTGTACCAAAAGAGGAAAACCAACCAAATCTAACCAAATGAAACCGGACTAAACAAGTTAGAAATCAGTCATCAGGGTGATCCCCCCCCCCCTCGACTGTCTCTCTCTCTCCTGCTCCTCTCTCTCCCTCTCTCTCTCTCCCCCTCTCTCCTCTCCTCACTCTCACTCTCTCACTCTGCTCACTCTCTCCCTCCCCCCTCTCTACTCTCTTCTCCTCTCTCTCTCTCTCGTCTCTCTCTCATCTCTCTCTCTCTCTCTCTCTCTCTCTCTCTCTCTCATCTCTCTCTCGTCTCTCTCTCTCTCACTCTCTCTCTCTCCTCTCTCTCCTCTCTCTCTCTCTCTCTCTCTCTCTCGTCTCTCTCTCTCTCTCTCTCTCTTGATTGATTAATTAAAGGGTTTGTTCAGTTGAAGAAAACCAACCAAATGAAACCGGACTAAACAAGTTACAGATCAGTCATCAGGGTGAAGTCAGGTTTATATTTGGACTTTAATGTCATCTCTTCTCTATTTTGGCTTTTTTCCATCGAGGTCAAAACGTTTTTCTGACCAGAGTGATGTCCAGATAAGACTCATCGCTGAGCAGCAGCCGCCCGCTCCTCTTTCATCTCTCCCATAAACCCTCGCTCCTCGCCGTCCTAACGAGCTGCTCCGTGATTCCAGCCGCGATACGATGTCCCATCTTTCTATTTTTACCCGTGAACCGAAAGCGTGACCCCTGCAGCGTCGTCTCCTCCCTCCCTCCCTCCCTCCCTCCCTCCCTCCCTCCCTTTGGCAGGAAGCTTCCAGCTGTAATGAATCTTTGCTTTGTAGAAATTAATCAAATTGTTTTATCAATAAAATGTCAAAAAATAGCAAAGTTGGTCCTTAAATATGTTGTTTAGTCTCATCAGCACTCTCTGCTCGAGAATGAATCTGCAGTTTCTCAATCAATAACTGGTTGTAGCCTCTCAAGAATATATATGTATGTCACCTCTTTATAATGTAAGTTATAATGAGCATTTTTCATTTTCAGACAACATGATTCCTAAAAATTGCGTTGAGTTATTCCAACTGCATCAATAATTAATTAATTAATTAATTAATTAATTAATAATAATAATAATAATAAATGTATTTTCGGGTGAATATTAGGAATGTTTTAATTGTTCAGAGCAGATAAAAAAAAGGCTTTAATATTTGTTTTGTAATAATCTTCCAGTTTCTAACAGTATGAATAATATTTAGATAATCAATAATCACATTTTAGCTTTTTCTTATTTGTGCAGATTTGTTGGACTTTATTTATTTAAAGGGTTAAAGGTTGATGATCTGCAGATTAAATGATAATTAAATGAATTAATTAATATTACTAAATAAACTATAATTGTTATTTGCAGCCTCATAAAACATCTGAGAATAGTGAGAGTTAAATATGACATCTTTAAAATATCTAATTATTTGTCTTTGTTCAGATTTAATAAAAAAAATTTTAATAACTTTTATCGTTTAAATTTGAGTTTGTAGAATTTAAACTTTGATTTAAATTTATTTTAATTCTGATTCTGTGTTAGATGTGAAGTGCACGTGTGTTAACTCCTGTGTGTGTGTGTGTGTGTGTGTGTGTGTGTGTGTGTGTGTGTGTGTGGGTGTGGAGCGCTGTGCTGAAAGCTTCTCTTCCTTGTTGTGATTGTGAGCAGGGAGCGGCTCAGGCTGCAGGATGCTGAACGCTAAACACACTCGACTCATTCAATCAGCTGATCATCATCACACACACACACACACACACACACGCACACACACCTCAATGAGATCATTCAAACCTGCAGTAAAGGAACAGGTCTGAAATAGTAAAAGTACCAATACAGCAAATTATAAATACTCTATTACTAGTATCCTGCAGTATTATGAGTGATGTAGTATGTAGTATTACAGTAAAAGTACTGCAGTATTATGAGTGATGTAGTATTACAGTAAAAGTACTGCAGTATTATAGTGATGTAGTATGCAGTATTACAGTAAAAGTACTGCAGTATTATAGTGATGTAGTATGCAGTATTACAGTAAAAGTACTGCAGTATTATAGTGATGTAGTATGCAGTATTACAGTAAAAGTACTGCAGTATTATAGTGATGTAGTATGCAGTATTACAGTAAAAGTACTGCAGTATTATGAGTGATGTAGTATGCAGTATTACAGTAAAAGTACTGCAGTATTATAGTGATGTAGTATGCAGTATTACAGTAAAAGTACTGCAGTATTATAGTGATGTAGTATGCAGTATTACAGTAAAAGTACTGCAGTATTATAGTGATGTAGTATGCAGTATTACAGTAAAAGTACTGCAGTATTATAGTGATGTAGTATGCAGTATTACAGTAAAAGTACTGCAGTATTATAGTGATGTAGTATGCAGTATTACAGTAAAAGTACTGCAGTATTATAGTGATGTAGTATGCAGTATTACAGTAAAAGTACTGCAGTATTATGAGTGATGTAGTATGCAGTATTACAGTAAAAGTACTGCAGTATTATAGTGATGTAGTATGCAGTATTACAGTAAAAGTACTGCAGTATTATAGTGATGTAGTATGCAGTATTACAGTAAAAGTACTGCAGTATTATAGTGATGTAGTATGCAGTATTACAGTAAAAGTACTGCAGTATTATGAGTGATGTAGTATGCAGTATTACAGTAAAAGTACTGCAGTATTATAGTGATGTAGTATGCAGTATTACAGTAAAAGTACTGCAGTATTATAGTGATGTAGTATGCAGTATTACAGTAAAAGTACTGCAGTATTATAGTGATGTAGTATGCAGTATTACAGTAAAAGTACTGCAGTATTATAGTGATGTAGTATGCAGTATTACAGTAAAAGTACTGCAGTATTATGAGTGATGTAGTATGCAGTATTACAGTAAAAGTACTGCAGTATTATAGTGATGTAGTATGCAGTATTACAGTAAAAGTACTGCAGTATTATAGTGATGTAGTATGCAGTATTACAGTAAAAGTACTGCAGTATTATAGTGATGTAGTATGCAGTATTACAGTAAAAGTACTGCAGTATTATGAGTGATGTAGTATGCAGTATTACAGTAAAAGTACTGCAGTATTATAGTGATGTAGTATGCAGTATTACAGTAAAAGTACTGCAGTATTATAGTGATGTAGTATGCAGTATTACAGTAAAAGTACTGCAGTATTATAGTGATGTAGTATGCAGTATTACAGTAAAAGTACTGCAGTATTATAGTGATGTAGTATGCAGTATTACAGTAAAAGTACTGCAGTATTATAGTGATGTAGTATGCAGTATTACAGTAAAAGTACTGCAGTATTATAGTGATGTAGTATGCAGTATTACAGTAAAAGTACTGCAGTATTATGAGTGATGTAGTATGCAGTATTACAGTAAAAGTACTGCAGTATTATAGTGATGTAGTATGCAGTATTACAGTAAAAGTACTGCAGTATTATAGTGATGTAGTATGCAGTATTACAGTAAAAGTACTGCAGTATTATAGTGATGTAGTATGCAGTATTACAGTAAAAGTACTGCAGTATTATAGTGATGTAGTATGCAGTATTACAGTAAAAGTACTGCAGTATTATAGTGATGTAGTATGCAGTATTACAGTAAAAGTACTGCAGTATTATAGTGATGTAGTATGTAGTATTACAGTAAAAGTACTGCAGTATTATGAGTGATGTAGTATGCAGTATTACAGTAAAAGTACTGCAGTATTATAGTGATGTAGTAGTAGTAGTAGTCTTTTAACAGATGTTTCTTACTTCCTGTCTGCGACGGCTCATCACAAACTTCACCTGGTCGTATTTTTAGAGGAAACTCTGCGTGAAGAGCTCGTTCATCAACATGAAGCTAAATTTAGTTTGACTTCACCTCCAGAGACTGACCCAGCGTCCAGGCTTCATACTAATAATAATGGGAAGGAGAAGAAGAAGAAGACACACACACACACACACACACACACACACACACACACACACACACACACACACACACAGGTTAGGTTTGTTCTTGTTGAGATGAGCTGGTGTCACTCTGTGTGCATGTGTCTCCTTATTATAATAACAGTTTAACTTCAACCAGCAGTGTTCAGTGTGTTATCTTTATGTGTTTGTGTTCATCAGCCAAACATAAACAGGAAGTTAATAACCATGCAATGCTTGAAAAGGGTGTGAGGATGAAGTGAGGAGCGTTCTAGTCCTACAACCTTTTCTTTTTTAAACTGTAACAATCAATTCAAGCCAAAAAATAACATGTTCAAGTCTAAAGTAAGAATAAATATGTGTTCTGAGTTTGACATACCACAGAAAAGTGTGTTGTTAACCACCCTGCCAAATTTGAATGATTAAAAAAAATCCCCAAATATATGAAATTAGGCTTCAAACTTGTGTAAAAATCAGCCTCTTTCTCTGCTCCCAAACGCTGAAGCCCCGCCCCCTACCAAGTGTCACCTGTCAATCAAAGTCACCACCTCTACCAGAAACATGGACACTAGGGCTGAGAGCTTTCTGCTGCTAACTCGGCTGCTAGCTCAGCGGCTAACTTGGCGGCTAACTCGGTGGCTAGCTCTGTGGCTAACTCGCGGCTAGCTCGGCGGTTAGCTCGGCGGCTAACTAAGCTAACTGGCTAACTGTAGACTGTAGTAGTAGTAGTGCTAACTCAGCTAACTGGCTAACTGTAGACTGTAGTAGTAGTAGTAGTGCTAACTCAGCTAACTGGCTAACTGTAGACTGTAGTAGTAGTAGTGTGTGCTGAATGTATTTCTACCTCTACAGCAGCAGGGGCGGGTTTATGCTAATCCTAGCTCCACAATTCAAATCTAAATGGTTGAAATGCTTTTTACACCTTTTTTAGAAATACATTTATGCCCTATTTAATGTGTGAAAATGTCTGAATTCACTTTACACAGTCTTTAAATAATAATGTAACCTGCAGGCTTTGGTCAAACTGGCACATTTCCAGTAAACATCTCTTCCTTTATTAACTACATTCAGCATAAGAAGGAGTTTCCCAGGAGACGCCGCTCTCATGATAAAACTCTCAGACAGTCGCGGACGGTGAAGACGATGATGTGGAAACCAGTGATGTGGGCGAGTTTAGACGACTGCGGGTCAAAACTAAAGAGGTGCGACAGTTCATCAGCAGAGTCTGGGAAGTGTCACCTCACACTCACTTATTGGCCGCAGCGACAGCAAAGACGCTGCTGCACGTCCCTGATCTGGCTACCTGTCCAAGTGCTCCACATAGTCATGATATGAGCGAGGAGAGGAGGAGGAGGAGGAGGAGGAAGGCTCCCGGCTGTCTGGGCTCAGGCAGATCTTCTAGGAACTGAGGTATTCAGATTAAAGAAGAGACAAATTGATTGAAGTCACCTGAGGACGCTGCTTATACGAGCTGCAACAGATGAAGAGCAGAGAAACCTTTCATATGCAGTCTGATAGCTGGATGGCAGACAATGATAGCAATGATTATATTTTTCTCATTTTCTTCCCATGGACTGGAGCTCAAAGTCAAAAAACCCCCCAAAACCAACATTATAACTAAATGACTGATAGTGATACGATGAGTCAATATCACTCTTTGCAAGTATAATCATCACTCAATCATCACACAAAAACAGTCAAACCAAATAGGTCAACTTTATGATTACGAGCTTCCCATTTAAATATTTGAAATGGTTTCAAACTGTATCCTGACTCGGCTTCATCAGGTCGTTATAATACATCTACAGATTTCCCTCTGAACACACATGAGGTATAGTTTAATTTAAATGAGGCCCATTATATATCGACCATAATTACCCAAAATATGTGTAAAACTTGGTGTTGAATGTAGGGTTGGGTGATAATTTATACTTTCACTTTATTTAACAGTCAGAAATTGAACTGGGAAGACAACAGGAAGGTTAAATGTGTGTTTATATGTGTTTAACTAGGGCTGTCAACGATCAGATTAATGCAATCCATAACGCGTTAATGTTTTTTAATCTCATTTTAATGTTGCAAGCCTTTTTGTCCCTTCTACTCCCCCGTAGACGGCTCCTCTAGCTGTAGCGCTATGCTTTGAAGTGGCCTCCTGCAGTAAACCTACCGCGCTGATGGAAAGTAAGAGAGCTACTGGACTTTTGAACGGCTTGTTTAACTTTAAAACACTTCCAGACGCTTCAGTTGACAAGTCAAAAGTAAAATGCAACCTGTGTCAAACGGAGTTTAACTACCACCGGAGTACGTGGAGTTTGAGTTAGCACCTCCACGCTAAACACCCAGGTGCAGCCAAGCCAGCCTCAGCTCCACCAAAGGACCATTTTGGAGTGTGGGAGTCGCAGCAGAGCCGTGATTGATTCCCAGTTAAGACACTCTGGTAAGAAATGCTTTACATTATGGGCTTAAAACTGCCTTCAAATGGAAAATAACAGGATTTTAAACATGACATTCAAAACGCCATTAATCGCAATTAACTATGGAAATTCTGCGATTAATTGCGATTAAAAAAATTAATCGTTTGACAGCCCTAATTTAACTTTTGTTATCGTTGTTGTTATCTCTTGTTCGTAGTGTTTCATGATATCAGTCCGATGGGTTTATGGTAAAACCAACAGAAATACTAAATGTACATTTTAACAAACCTGATGCTGCTTTTAAATGATTTGTAAGATATTTTTGAATTGCTCATCTTGCCAACCTTTATTTATCACTGAGCCTTGTGCATCTTTTATTAATAATGAAGTTGCTTTAGGAGCAGATGATGATGGAGATATTACTACTAAACATTTCGCTGTCTTGCTGACCTCCTCTGCAGCCTGCAGGCGATGCTAGCAGGACTTCAAACTCCACTTCTTGTTAATTGCACACTGATTTGTTTGTCTTTAACACCCGTTAGTCTGATATTTGTGCTCCAGGCGAGATAACAGCTCATCAGGATGACTGGCAGGTGTTTGGGGTGAAAAGTTGAGCAGCAGGCGGTGATGAAGGAAAACACTGAAATACTGAAGCTCACAACATTTCTTCACTTAACTTCTCTTCTTCTACTCTCTTTAGACTCACACTTTTAATGCAGTGACTGTTAGTGTTCATTAAATATCAGAATATATAGTTCAAGTTTATATAAGGTAGGTAGGTAGGTGGATGGATAGATAATAATAAATGATAGATTACAAAATAAATAACGATAGAGACTATAGAGGCCTTCACAGATCTTCTCAGGTCTTCTAAAGTCAGTTCCTGGTAAATTTTAGGAGGCGGTACATTTAAAGGGACGTCCTCTCACTCGGTCCTCTAGCTCGTTGTGTCTCTATAGCAGAGAAGGATCCAGATAGGATGAACTGGACTCTGACTGTGACGTCATCAAGGCGACGCGCCGAAATCATAACGAAGAAAACTTTTGAACGGCTTGTTTAACTTTAAAACACTTCCAGACGCTTCAGTTGACAAGTCAAAAGTAAAATGCAACCTGTGTCAAACGGAGTTTAACTACCACCGGAGTACGTGGAGTTTGAGTTAGCACCTCCACGCTAAACACCCAGGTGCAGCCAAGCCAGCCTCAGCTCCACCAAAGGACCATTTTGGAGTGTGGGAGTCGCAGCAGAGCCGTGATCGATTCCCAGTTAAGACACTCTGGTAAGAAATGCTTTACATTATGGGCTTAAAACTGCCTTCAAATGTAAAATAACAGCATTTTAAACATGCAATTCAAAACGCCATTAATCGCGATTAACTATGGAAACTCTGAGATTAATCTCGAATAAAAAAATTAATCATTTGACAGCCCTAGTTTTAACTTTGTTTCTTGTTCGTAGTGTTTCATGATATCAGTCCGATGGGTTTATGGTAAAACCAACAGAAATACTAAATGTACATTTTAACAAACCTGATGCTGCTTTTAAAATGATTTGTGTCAAACGCCATCGCGGAGCTGAGCTGGTTGTGTTTTGGGTTTGTGTGTTCGTGTACATGGAGGTGGACGCTTTCTACTACTATTCTTCTTCTGCTGGGTTTTATTTTAGAGCTTTCTGTTGACGCTTTGAGTATCAGTGGTGAGACCAAATCAACCTCAAGCCCCACCCAGGAGTTTTTCAGGCCCAAATGGAGTACCGACCCCAAAGCAGAGACTTATTTAGCCTCTGTAAAAGTTCAGGGAGATTGTCCTTCGAGGGAGGTTCTTGCTTTGGAGACACGCACCAACGGCCCCGACCCTGTAAAATTACCCCGAAAATGCAGTGAAAATGGGGCTAAAGGTCTTTTCAGGTCTTCTCGGGTCTTCTCGGGTCACTGCAGACTGAATCAGGCTGGAAGAAGAAGTCGAGCATGTACGGTTGAAGGTCTGTCCTGAAATCTGAGCTGTTAATTTTAACAGTACAAAGCAATAAAGTGGACCATTAATACAGCCCCCCCCTAACCCTAACCCCCCTTCATCCCCCACCCCCTGCCCTTGACTTCACCACCACCTCCACCTCCACCTCCTCGTCTTTTCTTCTTCTCTGGCCCGTGCAGTGTGCGATGGTTTTTCCAGTGTTAAACGCCGGCCAGAAGCACCTTTGATCTTGCTCATCTGCGCGTGTCCCAGTCTGCCCACACTTTTCCCCTGCAGCCGTCCAACCGGCGGCCTCAAACTGCTCCGTGGAGAGCGTTCAATGACTGAACCCAGATGAGGTGAGGGACTCCTCCAAGCCGCCCCGGGGCTCCAGCATTCATCCCAAATGCTTTTATCAGCTGCTAAATGGGATTCCAGCGCTGAGCCAAATGACCTAATATATAGCGTGGCTGAGAGTCTTTCTGCTGCAGTAATACATCAGTGCAGAGCTGATGGAGTGGTTGTGTTTACAGTAGTGCTGCGACTGTTCTCAGCTGCCTCGCTCGCAAGATGAAAAACGCAGTGTGAGATTTTATTGGTCCTGGTGGAGGGATTGTCTTTTCCATTGGCTGCTGCCCCCTTTGCAGATCAGAGGCTGCTCTCACAAAGATCTCTCAGACTGATCGAGAGCAGCGATTCCCAACCAGGGTACTTGTTGTACCCGCAACTTGCACCCCAGGGGAACATAGAAATTCGTCTGAACATAAAATTACCATTTGAGCAGAGTTCAGTTGAAAAAGTTCGCTGAGAATAAGAGATGGAGGGTTAAGTTAGTGTTAAAGGGCTAATAGAAAAATAAGCTTTGGGATTTTCCGCTTTTTCACCTTCAATTTTTGGATGAACTTTCTGTTACTCAGCTTGAGGAATATAATATATCTGTATTAAAGCTAAGCTGGTGACCTTTGGCTACGTTTGAAATTATGACTTTGACTTTGTGAGGAAACTTTGACACGATCTCACCGTTATGAAACAGATTTAGTTTAATACATATATAAAACAATTCATGGTATTAAAAAGCACTCAGGGTTATTTATGTATTGCCAAATCCCAACAGAAGTTATCTCAGAGCACTTTTCACATGGAGCAGGTCTTCACTGTTCCTCTTTATTTTATAGAGACTCAACATTCCTCCATGAGCAGCACTTGGTGACAGCAGCAAATAAAAACTCTCCTTTAATGGGAAGAAAACCTGAAGCAGAACCAGAGTCTTGGTGGGCGATCATCTGCCTCGACCGGCTGGGGTTGAGACGAAGAATCAATCAGCAAAAATGGAAGCAACAATCAGATGTTCAGACTTCACAAAGGTGAGCAAAGTCACTGCAGATACTTTAATTCTGTGCAACCAATCACACACTGGTTTCATCATCACAGAGCCGGCGTTTCAACGTTCCAGCATCGCTCTCCACTTTATCGGATGTGAATGAATTTCGGTGTTCAGGAGATTAATCAGGATCTAAGGCATCTTTAGTTATTAGAAAATACCTGATTGGCCTGCACCAACCTGCACCAATCAATATAGCACTTCAGATTGTGGTTAATATTTGTCTCTAGAGCAATTTTATCCACTAGGATTTCAGATACATGTTTGTGGCGTTTTTGGCGTTTGTGGCGCCCCCTGTGGACCGAACTCAAAATGCTTTGGTTGACCTATTCCCAATCTGAGATATTGATAATGTTCCTCTTGCATAAAAGACAAAAACGATATGTTTAAAGTTTCTAACCGACTCGCAAAACCGTTCCTCAAAAAGTTCCTCCATTGTTATTTCGTCTTCGTGCCTCACTAGAGCTACGTACGAAGTAGTGACAGCAACACACCCCCTATGGTTTCCAGTGGTACTGCTCCGTTTGGTCCGTATCTGTAAGCTTTATGGAAACATGCAGAAATACGGACGAAATGAACGCAGAGCACGGACAGAAGGCTCCGTCGGTATCCGGATCAGGATTTAACGTTGAGCATACAGTAAATGGGCCTTCACACCGACTAACCATCCACACACACATAGGAACAATTTGGGGTTAAGTATCTTGCTTACGAACACATCGACATGCGGACAGGAGGAGCTGGGAATCGAATCACCAATCTTTCGATTGTTGGACGACTGCGTTATACAAATGTAAATCATACATGTGTTGTTTATACTAAGCACCACTATACTGTTGTCACATATAAACCATCAGTCGGTTCATTGGGTTCATTTAGCAGTCGGTAATGATGTAGTGCCATGAACTAGCTAATCTTAATGTCCGTTAAGTGTGCAACGTCTGTGTTTGATTTGAAATGCTAACACACACAATCTGCATATGACTTATGATGATTGCAACAATGGTTAATGAGTTAAAGCTAACTTCTTCCTAAGAGGATATTTTGGTTCATTCATTTACAGGCTGCATCTGAAATTTAGCGTTCATTGAGTCCAAATCCCAAAAGTAGATGTCATATCAGTGTTTTTCACATTATACAAATCAGTAAAACTATGTTGTAAGGGGCCTTGGCGTCAGGTACAGCGCCACCATCTGGCTGATTTCCTGATATTATTTAGTCCAATATGATGAGATGAGAATGTCTGAACACAGAGGACGCTGCTTTCAGTTTTAGACTTTCTTCATTTGGTTTCCCCCCAAACTACTGAAAGCAAACCTACGCCCTCAGTTTTACGTAATGGAAAAAATAAAACACAGACCAAATTCAAGTGTTTCTGTGGACATTCGTGGGTAAATTCTTATGATGAACTTTTTATATTTTTAGCTCCACACTGACTGGTAAGACTCTTAAGAGTAAATCAGCAGGATGTTCTCTCCTTGACATCTGACATATATAACATTCTTCAAACTTCAACAGTTTTCCAGTACAGTAAAGTTTGCATGGAACAACGTAAGACAGAAGCCTTATTGTGTGAAGACTGTGCTACTTCTGGCAGCGTAGCGTTCCTTTATCTCCCAGAAAAAAACTAAACTGGGATCAAACCAGTTTCATGCTTCCCTCTTTTCCAACGTTCGCTGTCTTTTCCACTCACTTCCAAATGTCACTTGGCTATTAGCTGCATGACTGAAGGGGCTCTGTGTGAGTCAGATTTCTGAAATACTGAGGACTAACTTGTTGGCTGTCCTGTCCTGAAAGCCTCTTTACATACAGCTGGGGTTCATTTTCAGCCTCCTTAAACACAGAAAAGGCCACAAAGATTTGTTTCCTGATATAATTTATGGAAAGATCCCTGAAACATGAAAAGGTAAATGAAAATGAGATTTGAATTTGATCCAATCAGACTTTGAAAAACTGATCTGATCACAGTTTTCTTCCAGATTTCCATAAGTGTGTGTTTGGCTGCTTGTGTTCAGACAACATTCAACATTTAAGAACTTCAATTTAAAGAAAGTGTATGTCTTACTTTTTGTCTTTAGACCTGCAGCAAAGAAAAGATCCTTTGCCTGAGTCGAACCAGGGACGCTGAGACGGTAACTACTCACTCCAACTTTTTATTTTTTTAATTTCTTTCCTGCAATTTTATAGAAAATGCTTTGAGCTGAATCTCATGTATTCAATGTTCTTGGTTATTGTTACAATAAGTATATTAGAGATCAGAGTTACACCAATTTATAATCCAATTGGAGCATTTATTTTCCTCAACACAAGTTACAACGATGGATTTAAATAGATTTTTATTCTTCCAAATGAATATCTTCACTTTCCCAGTTCTCCTGAAGGACACGCTGCTCCCTTTAAATTGAGACCTGCACAATATTCACAGTAAGAACATAATTGCTAGGATATAAATTCATAGATTACTGGGCTGAAGCTAATGCACTTTTTAATTTGGGCCCCAAAGTCTTGTGGAAATCCTGAACGAGTGGAAGTTATGTGAAGCTGTCCACATGCTTTTGGCCATTTAGTGTAAAAAAGTAGTGAATATAAAGTCAGTGGATATATGTATGATTTATCTCTAATAGTGGGAGTTGTAGCTGCTGTGAGTTGACACACTTTGAGTGAGTTTAAATGTTGCTTTCTATGTGAGTGTAAACGGGATGAGCCAGACGCCCGAGGTTTGTCTAAAAGGTCGACCGCCAAGGAAGAAGCGTTTCACAGAGTCCGAAGAAAAATATGTTAATGTGCGAATAATGAAGCTTTATTTTATATTCAGTAATGAAGTTAATGTTTTATGCATAATTGACTTCTCTGAGGGTGAATCAGGGAAATGGGTCATGACTAATTTGTTTTCATTAACTGTAGTTCACTGGATTGTAATTCACCTCTTATGTAACTCTGATGAAGAATATACAGTAACAATGATTTATTACACATTATGAAACACAATGTTTGGCTTCTTAAATGTCCTCATATGGCATTGAACATAGATTTTAATGTAATTACACTGAAAAAACAATAATGTTTGTTTATATTTTTAACTTAATATTTTATAAGATACATTTCTGAAGCTGCTGTTTCTGTCACTTTTAATTTGAAATTCAGAGCATGGTTCAAATGCAGAGAAGTTTTAAATGATTTGTTCAAATTAAATTTCCAGTCTATGAGTGCAACAGACCTTAACTGCTGCATGCATTATTAAAATGTATGGCTGCTTATCAATTACATACTTTGTTCCTTAGATGTAATAATAATAAGTATTACAGTAAAAGTACTGCAGTATTACACTACTTTATATACAGTTAGCTAGTTTATACTACTTTATATACAGTTAGCTAGTTTATACTACTTTATATACAGTTAGCTAGTTTACACTACTTTATATACAGTTAGCTAGTTTACACTACTTTATATACAGTTAGCTAGTTTATACTACTTTATATACAGTTAGCTAGTTTACACTACTTTATATACAGTTAGCTAGTTTATACTACTTTATATACAGTTAGCTAGTTTACACTACTTTATATACAGTTAGCTAGTTTATATTACTTTATATACAGTTAGCTAGTTTATACTACTTTATATACAGTTAGCTAGTTTATACTACTTTATATACAGTTAGCTAGTTTACACTACTTTATATACAGTTAGCTAGTTTACACTACTTTATATACAGTTAGCTAGTTTATACTACTTTATATACAGTTAGCTAGTTTATAATACTTTATATACAGTTAGCTAGTTTATACTACTTTATATACAGTTAGCTAGTTTATACTACTTTATATACAGTTAGCTAGTTTATACTACTTTATATACAGTTAGCTAGTTTATACTACTTTATATACAGTTAGCTAGTTTATACTACTTTATATACAGTTAGCTAGTTTACTACTTTATATACAGTTAGCTAGCTTACACTACTTTATATACAGTTAGCTAGTTTACACTACTTTATATACAGTTAGCTAGTTTATACTACTTTATATACAGTTAGCTAGTTTATACTACTTTATATACAGTTAGCTAGTTTATACTACTTTATATACAGTTAGCTAGTTTATACTACTTTATATACAGTTAGCTAGTTTACACTACTTTATATACAGTTAGCTAGTTTATACTACTTTATATACAGTTAGCTAGTTTACACTACTTTATATACAGTTAGCTAGTTTATACTACTTTATATACGGTTAGCTAGTTTAGTCCAGTGGTTCCCAACCTAGGGGTGGGGGCCCTCCAAAGGGTCAGCAGATAAATGTGAGGGCTGCTGAGATGATTAATGGGAAAGAAGAAAAAACAAAGTTCTGATCCACAAATGTGTTTTTCTCTAATCTTTGATTTTTGCTGAAATATTGGATCATTTGGATATTTATTGAAATGAAAGCATGTGAGAAGTTTAGAGGGAAGAATCAGTATTTGGTGGAACAAATCTGTTTTCAGTTTTTGGACTTTTCCTCTAATCCTTTTATTTTGAGTGAAGTACAAATACTTTAAAATTGTACTTATGTACTTCACTTTGTGCCTCTCGCAGTATCACATGCAGGAACATAAAGAGCATTAGACCTAATTAACATGTTGAAGACTTAACATAAACTTATAATTACAATAAGTCATCAGCTGATGTTCTGGTCTCTATGAATAATGTGTAATCTCAGATACAGTGAATCATCTTGTCCCACTGAGCTCACGCCGTTTGTCTTTCTGCCATTCTGCTAAATGGTTTACACCAGAGTCGCACAAAATGAAGGCCGCTAGTCGCCAACCTGAAAACCGGTTTAATTGGGCATGCATTAGCCTACAAAGATGATGTCAGAACCAACTAAGAAGCTCTGAACAAGGCTGAGACCACCTACATCTCCACCATCATTGCAAAAGGACAAGTTAACCCCAGAGCCCTTTTTCAAACCATCAATAAGCTACTTCAACCGTCTAAACAATTTCCTCTGGCTGCCTCTACTAAACTCTGCTGTGACTTTATAGACTTTTTCCAGTGCAACATTATTTCCATCTACCAACAGTTACATCATATGTCCATGCAACTTAATGCTATCACCACCCCCCCCTCCCTTCTCCGTTAGCTGTTTTTCGTCTTCCTTTACTGTTGACGAGCGTTATGTAACTGAACTTGTTTGAAATTCAAGGACTACCAAAGGCCTTCTCGACCCCAACGCCCCACTCCTCTGATTAAATCGTGTTAGCTTGCGTCATAATCTCCTGCTGAACTGGTTACACACAATATTTGGTGTCATTGTGAATGTACTATCATGGTTCCAGTCCAGTTTTGTTTCCATTAGCAGCTTTGAATCTCCCATGTAGGGCTCAGTTTTTGGTCCATTACTGTTCATTATCTTCATTCTTTCTCTGGTAAATATATAATTGGTCAACAGTCTTAATTTCCACTGCTATGCTGATGACACCCAGCTCTACATAAACATAAACACCGAGCCCTCGGACCTTCTACAACCATCCAACCTGAATGACTTCTTAAATGATATCTATGCTAGGATAACCTGAAATGACCTCAAACTAAACCAGGATAAATCTGAATCATTGCCTCCCCAGCCTTCACAAAGTCCTCAATCTAAACTTAACCAGTATAGTGATTACTTTTCCAAAAGGACGCTGGGAGACTTCGTAGGCTCAAAATCATACTTAAGTCCAGATGACGTTTTTACTGCAGTTTATTTGAATGAAAAAATCAGAAAGGACTGACAAGCAGCTGATCCACAAACATGATGCGACTGTGAGAATAAAGTGATGATGATGACGATGGTGACGGTCAAACAGAAAATATTGGAGCTCGACTAACTCCCTTTGTCCAAAACTCCTGCCACCACCAAAGTGAACAGGTAAAATAAGCGAAACGTGCAGAAATACGGGCGAAATGAACGCTGAGCATCTGAGCATGGACAGAAGGCTCCGTCTGGATCCGGATGCGTTTATAACGTTGAGCATAAATGGACCTTTAGTCTCCACCTCCCAATGCTTCCCTCATCCACCTCCTGGTAGCATCAGACTAGATAAGAGCTGGCCTGGCCCATATTCTGGCCAAGATCAACTTCAACCACAACACCGGGTAAGGTCATGAGAAGCACCACTAAGGCTCGGATCCTCACAGCTCAGGAGAAGGTGGAAGACCATGCTGCAAAGTGGGAGACCCAAACTTTGGCCAGAAGAAACAGCACAGCAGCCATTTCTGCTACCTTGCCTGGCAACTCCCACTCCAGCCTCAGAATGTGCCTCAAGACCACTTCAGCCATCACAATGTCTGTTCCTCAACCCCATTTGCCCCCTCTTGTACTTCCCATGGTCCTCAGCTGCTCCTAGCGCCATATAATCCCCAATGGGACTACCATCAGCACCACCCCCCATCTCCTGGTGGATAAATGGGCCATATATCATATTCATTTTACATTTGATTGTGCATTTAATTGAATTGAAATATAGACATTTAAGAACTACTGTGATGCAAAGACATTAATGATTTAAAATAAAATATGATCAATCTTTTGGGGCCTTCAGCGTCGGGATGTGGCCTCTCAAAAGTTATTAATTTTTATAATCTGTAAAAATAAACATTTTAGCTGGTGAGACGAACTTTCATGAAGAATATACAATGCATGTCTCTTATTTTAGCAGCCTTCCACCTCTGTTACCATGACACCCACCAGTAGTGTGCCACTAGTGTCTTTGCATGCAAATATATGATAATAAGGCAATTTTTTAAAACTGCCAGTAAGTCACACAGCTGGGAAAAGAAGGCAGGAGGCGATAGTTTGGCAGTGTGGCCGAAGGAGGAAACCTGAACCTGGAGCCAGAAATGGTTCCATACCATTGGTGTGGGCTGGAAGGAGGATCAAAGGACAATGATGATGAGTTTTGGTATTATTGGTGTCTAGATGTTGGATTTTGTTTGTGTTATTCATTTATTTACATTTATGTCATTTCTATATCATGTTAAATGTATGTAAATAATCTTTTGCTATCATTTGTTGCAGTTATTTGTCTTTGAATCAGACAATTGTGATTTTAGTCATACACTTATGTTTATAGTCCTGCCATGAATAGTCTTGTGTGTATTACTGGAGGTTGTTACACTCATGTACAGTATGAGTGTGCAATTGTTAGGTTTAATGCATCAGATGGTATAATGTTAGTGCCCGAACTTTGAAGAGGGTTTAACAAAACATCCAGCAGGTGGTGGTGACGGGGTAAAAATGGAAATTACGGAGCCTTAACTGCTTTATTTGGAGTTGTTGAAGCTTGTTATCTTATTTGTGAGGTTTAGTAATTTTGGACCAAAAAGCAGAGCTCTGACACGCAGCTTACAGCAGTTCAAAGGCAGTTTTATTTAGCAGTTTCTGAGATGGAGGTGTGGAGAGTCGAGCCAGAAAATAGGTGGAGCGGGGCAGACAGAGAGAGCTGGGCTGCTGGCAGGAGGCTGGACGAGCCGAGCAGGCAGGTAAACACATAATTACACTGGACTCAGGGGAACACCGGAGATATGCTGACTTGTAAATCTTAAACTCTGTTGTAATGTTAGTACCACGTTGGCAAGCTGAAAGATCTGGCAGAGATCGGAGAGCAGAGCTGGAGTAAATGTACTGCAGGAGCTCGATGAGTGGATGAATTACAGACAGAGAGAAGTAACAGGGAACCAACAAGAAAACACAAGGGGGAGGGGTCGACAGCAGAAACACTGGGATGAGGGTGAGGCTCAGACCATGGTGGACCAAAATACAGTCTAGTGTGCAGCTATGACTGATGATAGCATCCTTATTCTGACTCTAGTAAAGACAAGTAGGAAGTAATAGTGTTCTTAACTTTCTAATAGTGTTATTAACTTCCTGTCTTTTTCCCTTCCTTCCCTTCATCTTTCCTTCCTTCCTTCCTTCCTGTCTTTTTCCCTTCCTTCCCTTCATCTTTCCTTCCTTCCTTCCTGTCTTTTTCCCTTCCTTCCCTTCATCTTTCCTTCCTTCTTTTCCTTCCTTCCTGTCTTTTTCCCTTCCTTCCCTTCATCTTTCCTTCCTTCTTTTCCTTCCTTCCTGTCTTTTTCCCTTCCTTCCTTCACTCCTTCCTTGTTTTCCTTCCTTCACTCCTTTCCTTCCTTCCTTCCTTCCTTCCTTCCTTCCTTCTTTCCTGTCTTTTTCCCTTCCTTCCCTTCATCTTTCCTTCCTTCCTTCCTTCCTTCCTTCCTTCCTTCCTTCCTTCCTTCCTTCTTTCCTGTCTTTTTCCCTTCCTTCCCTTCATCTTTCCTTCCTTCTTTTCCTTCCTTCCTGTCTTTTTCCCTTCCTTCCTTCACTCCTTCCTTGTTTTCTTCCTTCCTTGTTTTCCTTCCTTCACTCCTTCCTTCCTTCCTTCCTCCCTTCCTTCCTGTCTTTTTTTTCTTCCAACAGAGCTTTGACTGGTCGACTGTTTCTCGTTGGCAATGATGTCTTAAGAGTTGACGATAAGGAGCCAGGTAAGAACACCATTAAACTAGTTGGAACCATTACATCATCATTTATAACAGTAGTGTCCACTTCCTCTTTCAACCAGATCAGTTGAAAGTGACGTGCGAGATGAAAAGGAAAACGTTTGCTCCTTATCGGCAACTCTTAAGACATCATTGCCAACGAGAAACAGTCGACCAATCAAAGCTCTGTTGGAAGAAAAAAAAGACAGGGAGGAAGGAAGGAAGGAAGGAAGGAAGGAAGGAAGGAAGGAAGGGAAAAAGACAGGAAGGAAGGAAGGAAGGAAGGAAGGAAGGAAGGAAGGAAAGATGAAGGGAAGGAAGGGAAAAAGACAGGAAGGAAGGAAAGATGACGGGAAGGAAGGGAAAAAGACAGGAAGGAAGGAAGGAAGGTAAGATGACGGGAAGGAAGGGAAAAAGACAGGAAGGAAGGAAGGAAGGAAAGATGAAGGGAAGGGAGGGAAAAAGACAGGAAGGAAAGATGACGGGAAGGAAGGGAAAAAGACAGGAAGGAAGGAAGGAAGGAGTGAAGGAAGGAAGGGAAAAAGACAGGAAGGAAGGAAGGAAGGAAGGAAAAGAAGGAAGGAAAGATGAAGGGAAGGAAGGGAAAAAGACAGGAAGGAAAGAAGGAAGGAAGGAAAGATGAAGGGAAGGAAGGGAAAAAGACAGGAAGGAAGGAAGGAAGGAAGGAAGGAAGGAAGGAAGGAACCAGTTCAGTTGAAAATGACTTACAATGATTTCTACTCGACTAGTAACTTCCTGTTTGTGGCTCTATTATTCTACAATGACAAAAGCAGCGAAATGAAAAGGAAAACGTTGGCTCCTTATCGTCAACTCTTAAAGTTGAAGTATGTAACTCTGACACTAAGCGTTTAGAAATGGTACTGTGGCCCTCGTTCAAAACACTGGAGAGAGCTGTTACTCCTCGGCCCCTCCCTGCCAGAGTCTACTTCACGCGGGTTGCCAGTTGTTGGACGTGATCCTGCACGCGCGTGAGACGAGCGCAACATACACAATGCGAAGTGAAGATGCGACCTACAGTCAGACATCCCATCTTTTGTTTCTCACATTGTCACGACGTATTTGAGAGTCATAACAAGGTTTTTTTGGTTTTGTAACATCAGACATTATCTGCAGTGTTTCTCGCTGCAGCTCAGCGGCAACTGGCAACCTGGCTGCTGAAACGCTACTGACTTGGTGATTGGTAGCTAGGTGGTGGGTGGATCATCAGTACTGACTTGGTGATTGGTAGCTAGGTGGTGGGTGGAGCATCAGTACTGACTTGGTGAATGGTAGCTAGGTGGTGGGTGGAGCATCAGTACTGACTTGGTGATTGGTAGCTAGGTGGTGGGTGGAGCATCAGTACTGACTTGGTGATTGGTAGCTAGGTGGTGGGTGGAGCATCAGTACTGGCTTGGTGATTGGTAGATAGGTGGTGGGCGGAGCATCAGTACTGACTTGGTGATTGGTAGCTAGGTGGTGGGTGGAGCATCAGTACTGGCTTGGTGATTGGTAGCTAGGTGGTGGGCGGAGCATCAGTACTGACTTGGTGATTGGTAGCTAGGTGGTGGGCGGAGCATCAGTACTGACTTGGTGATTGGTAGCTAGGTGGTGGGCGGAGCATCAGTACTGACTTGGTGATTGGTAGCTAGGTGGCGGGTGGAGCGTCAGTACTGGCTTGGTGATTGGTAGCTAGGTGGTGGGCGGAGCTTTTCAAATGTGAATATTCTGGCTGGACTACTACTGTCAGTGATATCAGTGTTTGAAATGAACATGATTCTTTAATGTCTGGTTACATTTTAGGGCCATTTTATGATTACTTGGAATATATTTGTTACATACAGCTACTTTAAGACATCATTGCCAACGAGAAACAGTCGACCAATCAAAGCTCTGTTGGAAGAATTAAGAACAGCTAGCTATCGAGGAACATCCGTAGAAATGTGACCAAAGCAATCGTGGCAAGCATAGATGAGATGAGGTTTTGAAAATCAGCTTCTGTACTGAGGACGATGTGTCACTGCTGATTGATGAGGGTGAAAAGAACATGAACATGAAGTGAAATAAGATATATATATAAGATAAGAAGTTTGGTTTGATTGTCAAGCTTCCAAGCAACACAACTCATCAACGAGCTGATAGTGACCTCTCCGAGACTCTGGGGAAGCTTTTCCAGAGCAGCTTTTTAAAAAACAATGTTAACACAGTTGAGTTGTAAAAGTAATTCGACCTAAGAGGATTGTGTAATTGTAGGTTTTACTTGACCAGTTGTTGAGTGAAATCTTCAACATCTCATTTCCTGAGCGGTATGCGTTCACTTTCCACGAGAAGTGGCGGCGCTGAGAGGCCTTCATGTTCCACCGATCAGACGTGACAGCCGACTCGGATCTCAGCCACCGACTTCCACCACTAATGGAGGCCACAAAGAGTCCACAATGAAAAGAGCAGTGTTTGGTAGCTGTGAGCGAGCCTCCTCCTGTCAGCCGGCTGACATTTACACAGAGTGGGAGGGTCTGCACACAAACAAACCATTTGGATTTCATTTAGATTTACCAGCTCTGAAGCAGATTGGAGTAAATCTTTAAGAGAGGAAGGAAACATGGAGGGAGCGAAGGGGTCGAGGTGAAAGGAGGTTGTGTACGAGCCACTAAAGGGATGAATGGGAATCTTTTTTCTGAGCCTCCCTTAATTGAAAACATACATTGTCAACAGCGGGACTGCCCCGCCCCCACCTCACCCTCACTCAGGTTTTACAAAGGTGCAGAGTTTTAGAAAGAAGGGAGGAAGGATAGGAAGTAAAGAAGGAAAGAAGGAAGGAAGGAAAGAAAGGAAGAAGGGAGGGAGGAAGGAAGGACGGAAAGGAGGAAGGAAGGAAGGACGGAGGAAAGATGAAAGGAAAGAAGGAAGAAAGAAAGAAGGAATGAAGGAAGGAAGGAAGGAAGGATGGAAGAAGGAATGAAAAAGGTGCAGAGTTTTAAGGGGATTCCTTGGGTTGGTCGCATCATCCTCAGTAGGGAGGAAAGAAGGAAGGAAGGAAGGAAGGAAGGAAGGAAGGAAGGAAGGAACAGTACAGTCAGCACGCATCATCCTCAGTATCATTTGGCCTTTTATGTTTCTTTTTTTTAATTTCATTTACATCTAACAGCTCACACTGATGCTTCCTTCCTTCCTTCTTTCCTTCCTTCCTTCCTTCCTTCCTTCCTTCCTTCCTTCCTTCCTTCCTTCCTTCCTTCCTACTGAAACGCTCCACCTGCACCCTAACCCTAATGTTAAACTTTGAAGCTGAATAACTCAGTAACAGTAATTACTCAATTAAACCAACTATAAATAACCCACATGCCTGTTTACATCAAGCCTTAAATGCCAGCAGGGATCATCAGCTGTTGACTCATGCAAACATCTTTTCACACCACATTTCCATCAACGTTATAAACTCTGCCTCGGGGTCCGCTCGGGCCTCAGCAGCCAGCGGGATCGACGGACTTCCCCGATGAATAAATGGCTCGTGGCGGCCCGATAGGTCACAGCTCCTTCCTCTTATTAACACAGGAAGTCGCTGCTGCTGCTGCTCTCACATGCTGTCAACCGCTCGCACGTTATCCCCAAAACACTCATCAACGTTTGGGTGTGAGGTCGAGTCGAACAGCGGGGGGGTGGGATGGAGGGGGGGTGGGGGGGGCTGGCGTTCCCGTCCAGAGGTGCAAAGGAACCAGCAGCTACCTGTTGAGATGTGACTTAATGCCACTTTTCATTCACGTCTTTAATTAACAAGCTGCTGGTTCATCGGCCATCTCTGCTGGAAAGTTTTAGTTTGATCAGTTACCTCAGTGTGGTTAGAGGAAGAAGGAAGGGAGGAAAGGAGGAAGGGAGGACGGAAGGAAGGATGGAAGGGAGGAAGGAAGGACGGAAAGGAAAGGAAGAAGGAAGGGAGGGAGGAAGGAAGAAAAGGAGGAAGGAAGGAAGGAAGGAAGGACGTAAAGAAGGAAGGAAGGAAGGATGGAAGAAGGAATGAATAAAAGGGAATGAACAAAAGGAAGAAAAGAGGAGGAAGAGAGGAAGGGTAAGGCTCAGTTCTCTCTGGATGTTTTGCTGCAGGTGATCAAAAAGAAGGAAGGAACGAAGGAAGGAAGGAAGGAGGGAAGGAGGGAAGGAAGGAAGGAGTGTGGAGCAGCTTCACCGGTCTGAAGGGTCACATGACGAGCGGAGCACATTCCCACAGCAGCACTGGAAGGAAGGAAGGAAGGAGGGAAGGAAGGAAGGAAGGAAAGGAAAGAAGCAAGGAAAAGAGGGAGGAGGAAGGAAAGAAGGAATGAAGGGAGGAAGGAAGGAATAAGGGAAGGAACAAAGGAAGAGAAGAGGAGGAAGAGAGCCTTCCTCTCTTCTAAGGCTCAGCTGATCTGATCTCTCTCCTTCATGTCCGTCTCAGCTGTTTGTTGCTGCAGGACTCAGCCTGTGGGTGCTCAGCCTGTGGGTGCTCAGCCTTGGGTGCTCAGCTGTGGTGCTCAGCCTGTGGGTGCTCAGCCTGCAGCCTGTGGGTGCTCTTAATACTCGTGGGAGGCGATGGGTGTCCCGAGCCGGTCCCACCCACCCATCCAGACCGGTCCCACCCATCCAGCCCGGTCCCACCCATCCAGACCGGTCCCACCCATCCAGCCCGGTCCCACCCATCCAGACCGGTCCCACCCACCCAGACCGGTCCCACCCATCCAGACCGGTCCCACCCATCCAGACCGGTGCCACCCACCCAGACCGGTCCCACCCATCCAGACCAGTGCCACCCATCCATCCGAGCCGGTTCCACCCACCCAGACCGGTCCCACCCATCCAGACTGGTCCCACCCACCCATCCCGAGCCGGTCCCACCCACCCAGACTGGTCCCATCCATCCAGACCGGTCCCACCCATCCAGACCGGTCCCACCCACCCAGACCGGTCCCACCCACCCAGACTGGTCCCATCCATCCAGACTGGTCCCCCCCACCCATCCAGACTGGTCCCATCCATCCAGACCGGTCCCACCCATCCAGACTGGTCCCACCCATCCATCCCGAGCCGGTCCCACCCACCCAGACCTGGTCCCATCCATCCAGACTGGTCCCATCCATCCAGACCGGTCCCACCCATCCAGACCGGTCCCACCCACCCAGACCGGTCCCACCCATCCAGACCAGTGCCACCCATCCATCCGAGCCGGGTCCCACCCACCCAGACCGGTCCCCACCCCACCCAGACCGGTCCCACCCATCCCGACCGTCCCCACCCACCCAGACCGGTCCCACCATCCATCCCGACCGGTCCCCCCCCACCCATCCAGCCCGGTCCCACCCACCCCATCCCGACCGGTCCCCCCCACCCATCCAGCCCGGTCCCCCCACCCAGACCGGTCCCACCCATCCAGACCGGTCCCACCCATCCAGACGGTCCCACCCATCCAGACCGGTCCCCCCCACCCATCCAGCCTGGTCCCACCCATCCAGACCGGTCCCCCCACCCATCCAGACCGGTCCCACCCATCCAGACCGGTCCCCACCCACCCAGACCGGTCCCACCCATCCAGACCGGTCCCCCCCACCCATCCAGCCTGGTCCCACACCATCCAGACCGGTCCCCCCCACCCATCCAGACCGGTCCCACCCATCCAGACCGGTCCCACCCATCCCAGACCGGTTCCCACCCACCCAGACCGGTCCCACCCATCCAGACCGGTCCCCCCCACCCATCCAGACCGGTCCCACCCACCCAGACCGGTCCCATCCAGACCGGTCCCACCCACCCAGACCGGGTCCCACCCATCCAGACCGGTCCCCCCCACCCATCCAGACCCGGTCCCACCCACCCAGACCGGTCCCATCCAGACCGGTCCCACCCACCCATCCAGATGATCCAGATGTCAGCGCATACCAGAACGGGATTTAGCTCCAATCCCATCGGCCTGCTGACACGAGCTGCTCCACTGCTGCTCGTCATGTGACCCTTCAGACCGGTGAAGCTGCTCCACACTCCTTCCTTCCTTCCCTCCTTCCCCTCCTTCCCTCCTTCCTTTCCTTCCTTCCTTCCTTCCTTCCTTCCTTCCTTCCTTCCTTCCACTGCTGCTGTGGAATGTGCTCCGCTCGTCATGTGACCCTTCAGACCGGTGAAGCTGCTCCACACTCCTTCCTTCCTTCCCTCCTTCCTTCCCTCCTTCCTTCTTTCCATCCTTCCTTCATTCCCTCCATCTTTCCTTCCTTCCAGGGTGGATTGGCCATAGGGACCACCGGGATTTTTCCCGGTGGGCTGATCAAATAATGGGCCGATGGCTGCCCGTTTTTATTTTTTATTTGTTTATTTAGTTTTTGCTGCTGCTTGCCATGGTAACTCTCCCGGCCCAGGGGCAGAGACATGCACCGGCCCACAGAGCTCCGATGGTGATACAGTCTTCAGCAGGTGTGATCCTGCCAGCATGGTGTGGTTAAATGTTCAGAATGATTACTAACTGTCTATGAACTTTACTTGACATAATAAATAACTCTGCATAGTGTGGTGTGTTACAACTAGGCCTAAATCTAGTTAT
>JAJDFG010001512.1:30000-33900 GCA_021039105.1 Scomber colias
CATCTGATCCTCGTCTCCCAGGGCAACGTGCAGCCATGACTCATCAGTCTCTGAAACGTTGAAGGTGCACCTATCTGATCCTTTAACACCAATCTCCAGTTCCTTCCTTCCTCCTCCTTCTTTCCTTCCTTCCTTCCGTCCTTCCCTCCCTGCATCTTTCCTTCCTTCCTTCCTTCATTCCCTCTACTTTCGTTCCTTCATTCCTTCCTTCCTTCCTTCCTTCATTCTTCCTTCCTTCCTTCCTCCCTTCTTCCTTCCTTCCTTTCCTTCCTTTAATCATATTTAACCAGTTTGATGATATAAATACTCTGATTGTATTTTTATCATGACCTAAATATCTGAGAGAAAACTTTACTCTGCTTCAGTTTCCTCCCGACCAGAGACTCCTTCCTTTCTTCCTTCCTTCCTTCCTTACTTCCTTCATTCCCTGCCTCCCTCCCTCACTCACTCACTCCCTTCCTTCCTTCCTTCCTTTCTTCCTTCCCTGCCTCCCTCCCTCCCTCACTCACTCACTCACTCACTCACTCACTCACTCACCTCACTCACTCACTCACTCACTCACTCCCTTCCCTCCATCTTTCCTTCCTTCCTTCCTTCCTTCTTTTCCCTCCTTCCTTCCTTCCTTCCTTCCTTCCTATGATATAAATACTCTGATTGTATTTTTATCATGACCTAAATATCTGAGTGAAAACTTCTTCTTTTCCTTCCTTCCTTCCTTCTTTTCCCTCCTTCCTTCCTTCCTTCCCTCCTTGCTTCAGTTTCTCCCGACCAGAGATTCTGAACGCTGCGGTCGCCAACATGTTTGTGAAATAAGGAGTGATGTCAGCGGTTTGTGTCTCTGCTGCTTAAATGAGGCAATTTGGACTCGGCGCTGAGTGTGAGCGGCTCGGAGCTCTGAGCTGATCTGGGTGTGGACCGCCGCCGGCGGCCGGGTAACGTGTCCTTAACCTATCAGATTTGATGAACACTTGGACGGCTCACCTAAGGACGGGTTGTTTATTGGTTTTGGAGAACCACCCCGGAGTCCTTGAAGCGGTTCCATGTGCTCGATCGGAGCCGACCAGCGAAACGGAGCCGAGCAGCAGAGACAAGAAAGTGATGACACAGCTCAGACTAACACACACACACACACACAGAGAGACACACACACACAGAGAGACACACACACACACACAGACACACACAGCTCAGACTAACACACACACACACACACACACAAGAGACACACAGAGACACACTCTGATACACACACACATACACACACAGCTCAGACTAACACACACACACACACACACACACACACACACACACAGAGACACACACACACATAGCTCAGACTAACACACACACACACACACAACACACACAGAGAGACACACACACGCACACTCACACTCTGACACACACAAACACACACACACACACATACACTGATACACACACACACTCTGATACACACACACACAGAGACACATTCACACACACACTCACACACTCTGATACACACACACACAGAGACACACTCACACACACTCTGATAACACACACTCACACAGTCACACTCACACACACACACACACTCTGCTACACACACACACACCACTCTGATACACACACACAGCTCAGACTAATGCTTTAACCCCTTGCTGCCATGGCAACGCTCCCGCTCTCTGCAACTTCCTCTTATTCTAAATAAACTGCAGCGCTGATAGGACCTCGCCGTGGAGGAGGCGGGGCCTCGCCGTGGAGGAGGCGGGGCCTCGCCGTGGAGGAGGCGGGGCCTCGCCGTGGAGGAGGCGGGGCTTTGTTAGGGTTAGGGTTGGATGAGAATGAGGTCACGTGACATTTAAACCTTTCACACAATGTCGAGCGGTGGAGGGTTTGTTCTGGTCGCAGGGCTCTGGCTACTTCCTGCAGAACGGAGGGGGTTAGTTCTGGTCGCAGGGCTCTGGCTACTTCCTGCAGAGCGGTGGAGGGTTTGTTCTGGTCGCAGGGCTCTGGCTACTTCCTGCAGAGCGGTGGAGGGTTTGTTCTGGTGGCAGGGCTCTGGCTACTTCCTGCAGAGCGGTGGAGGGTTAGTTCTGGTCGCAGGGCTCTGGCTACTTCCTGCAGGCAGCACCTTTATGTTACACTACAGACCCAAACACAGTCAGGCTGTAGACTCCACCGCTAACGATGCTAACGATGCTAACTAACTTATCACAGTTAGAAACCCAAACTGTCATTAAAACCAGTTTCGTGTGATTGAGGAGGAAGCTCTGGATCAAACACACACAGCAGCGTCTTGGTTCCTTCTTCTTTAACCCTTGTGTCGTCCTTCCGGTCAAATTGACCCCGTCTTTCTTTCGACTCCTTTCGTCTGTACTTCCTCCACCCCCCTTTTCTTCCCTCCTTCTTTCCTTCCTTCCTTCCCTCCTTCTTTCCTTCCTTCCCTCCTTCCTCAGTCTCTCCTTCTCTCTTTCTTTCCTCTGTCCTTCTTTCCTACCTTCCCTTCTTTCCTCTGTCCTTCCTTCCTTCCTCCTTCCTCCCTTCCTTCCTTCCCTCCCTCCCTTGACTTGAGGACAACAGGAGGGTTAAAGTGTCAGAAGGTTTATATGTATAATTAACCTTTTAACCTACTGTTCATACTCCTTCTTTCCTTCCTTCCCTCCTTCCTCAGTCTCTCCTTCTCTCTTTTTTCCCCTCTGTCCTTATTTCCTACCTTCCTCCCTTCCTTCTTTCCTCTGTCCTTCCTTCCTCTTCCTTATTTCCTTTCCTTCCTTCCTTCCTCCCTCCCTTCCTTCCTTTCTCCCTCCCTCCCTCCCTTGACTTGAGGACAACAGGAGGGTTAAATGATTCATTATGAACATCACAACAGACTGAACTCCAGCCAGCCGGCCGCTCCACTGCATCAATACCTCTTTGATTCAGACAGTGGCTCTTTATAGCAGAGAGCAGCTAACAGCGCTCACATCAGCAGATACTGTTCCTCAATAAAGGAAATGTTTGGGCTTGGCCCGGCTGCACACGGCTCACTCCCTCTTCCTCCTCTTCCTCCTCTGACAAGTTTACATGACACAAGTAGAGAGATCTCAGAGCGCCGCTTCATAAACCGGATCCAGAGAAATGTTCCTCTGTGGAAGGAAAAGGCTTCAAAGAGCGATTATATTGTAAAGTGTGGAGAGAATGACCACACGCAGCCCAGCGCTGACCCCAGGACTGCTGAACTCACAGAAAACGCTGCGAGAAAGCAAAGAGTGACTTAATTCTCCACTTAAAACATAAACCGTGAAAATGGATTATTCCTCACAAAGAGGAGCTGAATTACACAGGTATCAGGTCCCAGCAGCTCCAGCGCTCCCGGAGGAGGAGGAGGAGGAGGAGGAGGAGGAGGAGGAGAGGGTAAGGGTAAGGAGGAGGAGGAGGAATAGGAGGAGGAGAGGAGGAGGAGGGTAAGGGTAGGAGGAGGAGGTAAATTACACAGGTATCAGGTCCCAGCAGCTCCGGCGCTACCCGGAGGAGGAGGAGGAGGAGGAGGAGGAGGAGAGAGGAGGTTAGGTATCAGGTCCCAGCAGCTCTGGCACTCCCCGGCTGATCACTCAGAGCTGCAGCCAGCTGATAATTGACTCTGTGCTCTATATATTTACTCTATATTGGTGACCTTTGACCCCCCCCCCCCCCCCCCCCCCCCTCTGTGTAATGGTTCCCATGCAGCTCCACTCAAAGACAGACTTTGTGAGAGAATCAGAAAGCTGCGCCTCAGATTCCACTCAAAGTGTTGTTGAACATGACTCTGTGTGATAATCCAATTTCATGTTCATGTGCACGACGGCCAAGAAAGACAGTTTCCCCCTCGGACTGCTTCTTTACATTTCTACCTGAATGAACAGAGACACAGCGTTTAACCGGGGAGCTCCGGTC
>JAJDFG010001513.1:0-25000 GCA_021039105.1 Scomber colias
TCAATGCAGTATGATGTTCATTTGGGACATTTTGGCCTCCCTGATTTTATATGTGACGATAAAGCAGGGTATGCATTAGGGCGTGGCTACGTCCTGATTGACAGGTTGATTGACCAATGTCCTTGAGATCCAGCCCTCGTAACCATAGCAACCTCTCCGCTCCGCCCATGGCTCCGCCTCATGCCCATATAAGTAGAATCCGTGTTTTAATTTTTCCCAGCATGCACCTGAAATGTTCAAGATGGCGCTGCCTAGATTAGAAACTATTGGCTTCCGAGCAGCAGTCCACAAACCAATGGGTGACGTCACGGATGTTACGTCCATTTAACCAATGGGTGACGTCACGGATGTTACGTCCATTTCTTTTATACAGTCTGTGGTGATAACGAATAAGTTATTATTCTATTGGGTCAGATATATTATAACGTTATCGGCTGCTACAGGCTAACTTACTACTGAGTCAGAGTAGATGAGGTCAGCAGAGTTGGCTTAGAGCTCCTCCTAGTGGCTGAAAGTAGTTTTTCAATTAAAAACAAACCAACAGGTCAAAGGTCGACGATTATTTGATTATTCTGGTTTTCTCTACTCTTAAAATGTTTTTACATGCATGTTTTATTTTTCCCTCTTTTCTGTCAGACATGATGAGAAGTTACGAGCCGCTCAGAAGGACGGCCCCCCCCCCTCAGTGAAAACCCCCCCGCCTCGACCGCCGCTGCCCACACAGCAGTTCGGTGTCAGTCTGCAGTAGTGAGTGTCAAGTTCAACTCTGCTGTACAGCTTCATAATGAGATGAGAGTCATAATCAATCAATCACTAATCAATCAATCACTTATCGATTGATCTTGTCTGAACAGCCTCAGAGAGAAGAACAGATCAGAGATAATCCCTCCTGTGATGAGTCAGACTGTTTCCTACCTGAAGGAGAAAGGTGAGCGTCTCCGTCATCTTTTAAAGAGCTAACAAGTATTTTCATTATTGATTCATCTGTGGATTATTGTCTGGATTAATAGGGTTGTAGTTATCGATCAGTGTTTCAGTTTGTCTGATTTATAGAGTAAAGAGTGATCAGAGTGTTTGTGTCGGCAGGAGTTCACACCGAAGGAATCTTCAGACGCTCGGCTCGAGTTCAACTCATCAAAGATGTTCAGAAGCTCTATAACCTGGGTGAGTGTGTGTCTGCCTGCCTGTCTGCCTGTCTGTCTGTCTCTCTGTCTGCCTGCCTGCCTGTCTGTCTGTCTGCCTGCCTGCCTGTCTGTCTGTCTGCCTGCCTGCCTGCCTGTCTGTCTGTCTGTCTGTCTGTCTGTCTGTCTGTCTGCCTGTCTGTCTGTCTGTCTGTCTGCCTGCCTGCCTGTCTGTCTGTCTGTCTGTCTGTCTGTCTGTCTGTCTGTCTGTCTGCCTGTCTGTCTGTCTGTCTGTCTGTCTGTCTGTCTGTCTGCCTGTCTGCCTGTCTGTCTGCTCTGACTAATATCTGTCTGTCTCTCTGTCTGCCTGTCTGCCTGTCTGCCTGTCTGCCTGTCTGCCTGTCTGTCTGTCTGTCTGTCTGCTCTGACTAATATCTGTCTGTCTGTCTGCCTGTCTGTCTGTCTGTCTGTCTGTCTGTCTGCCTGTCTGCTCTGACTAATATCTGTCTGTCTGTCTGCCTGTCTGTCTGTCTGTCTGTCTGTCTGTCTGCTCTGACTAATATCTGCCTGTCTGCCTGTCTGTCTGTCTGTCTGTCTGTCTGTCTGTCTGCCTGTCTGTCTGTCTGTCTGCCTGTCTGCCTGTCTGCCTGTCTGTCTGTCTGTCTCTCTGTCTGCCTGTCTGCCTGTCTGCCTGTCTGCTCTGACTAATATCTGTCTGTCTGCCTGTCTGCCTGCCTGTCTCTCTGCCTGTCTGTCTGTCTGTCTGTCTGTCTGTCTGTCTGCCTGCCTGTCTGCCTGCCTGTCTGCCTGTCTGTCTGTCTGTCTGTCTGTCTGTCTGTCTGTCTGCCTGCCTGTCTGCCTGCCTGTCTGTCTGTCTGTCTGCCTGTCTGTCTGTCTGTCTGTCTCTGTCTGCCTGCCTGTCTCTGTCTATGCCTGTCTACCTGAATGTCTGTCTGTCTATTTGTCTGCCTGTCTGTCTGTCTGTCTGCTTGCCTGTCTGTCTGCCTGTCTGTCTGCCTGTCTGTCTATGTGTCTGTCTGTCTATGTGTCTGTCTGTCTGTCTGTCTGTCTGTCTGTCTGTCTCTCTGTCTGTCTGCCTGTCTCTGTCTGCCTGTCTCTGTCTGCCTGTCTGTCTGTCTGTCTGCCTTTCTCTGTCTGCCTGTCTGTCTGCCTGTCTTTCTTTTTATTATCTTGTAAAGTTTCTCTTTAATAAAATGTGTGGTTGTGATGATGTTTTACTGCTTTTAGGGAAACCTGTCGACTTCCAGCTTTACAACGACGTCCACGTTCCTGCCGTCATCCTCAAAACGTTTCTCAGAGAGCTTCCTGAACCGCTGCTCACCTTCAGACTCTACAACCAGGTTCAAGATATACTGAGTGAGTACAGGAGGAAGAGGAGGAGGAGGAGGGGGAGGAAGGGAGAGGAGGAGGGGGAGCAAAAGGAGGAGGAGGAGCGAGAGGGAGAGTAGAAGGAAGAGTAAGAGGAGGGAGAGGAAGAGGGGGAGGAGGAGGAATAGGAGGAGGGAGAGGGAGGAGGAAAAAGAAGAAGAGGGGGGGAGAGGAGGAGGAAGAGGGGAGGGCAGAGGAGGAGAGAAGAGGAGGAGGAGGGGAGAGAAGAGGAGGAGGAAGAAGAAGAGGAGGAGGAGGAAGAAGAAATGGAGAAGGAGGGGGAGGAGAGGAGGAGGAAGAGCGGGAGGGGGAAGAGGTGGAGGAGGAAGAGGAAGAAGAGGGGAGGAAGAGGAGGATGGTAAGGAAGAGGAAGAGGAAAAGGGGGAGGAGGAGGAGGAGGAAGAGGTGGAAGGGTAAGAGGGGGAGGAAGAACCCAGGACAACAGGAATGTCGATTTTATTTTACTGAGTTCAGAGTTCAGTGGATGCTTGTTGTGTGTGTTTTAATGTGTGTGTGTGTGTGTGTGTGTGTGTGTGTGTGTGTGTGTGTGTGTGTGTGTGTGTATGTGTGTTAATGTGTGTGTGTGTGTGTGTCAGGTGTGGAGACGTCTCTGAGGGTCAGCAGTGTAAGCAGATCGTTGAAAGTCTTCCTGAACATAATTTCATCGTGGCGAACTTCCTGCTCAGCTTCCTCCACACGGTAAAAACCTGCTGATGGCTTTATGTTTAAGCTTCCTGTCGTCCTTCCTTCCTTCCTTCCTTCCTTCCTTCCTTCCTTCCTCCATCCCCCTTTCTTTCCTTCCTTCTTTCCTTTCCTTTCCTTTCCTTTCCTTCTTCCTTCTTTCCTTCTTCCTTCCTCCCTTCCTTCCTTCCTTCCTTCCTTCCTTCCTTCCTCCATCCATCCTTCCTCCCTCCTTTCCTCCCTTCTTTCCTTCCCTCCTTCCTCCCTCCCTCCTTTCCTCCCTTCTTTCCTTCCCTCCTTCCTTCCTCCCTCCTTTCCTTCCTTCTTCCTTCCTTCCTCCCTCCCTTCCTCCCTTCCTTCCACCCTTCCCTCCATCCTTCCTCCCTCCTTTCCTTCCTTTTCCACCCTCCCTTCCCTTCCTTCTTCCTCCCTCCTTTTGCTCCCTTCCATCCATCCATCCTCCCTTTCCCTCCTTCCTTCCTTCCAGCCTTCCTTTCCTACCATCCTCCCTTCCTTTCCTCCCTCCTTTCCTTCCTTCCTCCCTCCCTTCCTTCCTTGCCTCTAGGACTGTAGTCTCCTAACCGTTGTCTCCTGGTCTTCAGGTGTCTCTGGAGAGCATCGTGAACAAGATGAGTGCGTCTAACTTGGCGTGTGTGTTCGGGGTGAACCTGGTTTGGCCTCGTCAGGGTTCCATCTCTCTGTCCGCTCTGACGCCCATCAACATCTTCACCGAGATCCTCATCGAACATTTCCCCACCGTGTTCGGCTCCCGCTGCCCCCCCCCTGCTCAGGTAACACCCTGAACCAGCAGGTCAGCGGGTCCCACTCCAGAGGGATGGACTGGGGGTTTGGGGTTTTTGGGTTTTTTTATATAAAGGTTGTTTTCTGAAGTTGGAATTTCAGGAAGGAAAGGAGGGAGGAAGAAGGAAGGAAGGAAAGGAGGGAGGAAGGAAGGAAGGAAGGACAGGAGGGAGGAAAGAAGGGAGGAAGAAGGACAGGAGGGAGGAAAGAAGGGAGGAAGAAGAACAGGGTGGAGGAAGGGAGAAAGGAAGGACAGGAGGGAGGGAGGAAGGAAGGAAGGAAGGACAGGAGGGAGGAAAGAAGGGAGGAAGAAGGAAGGGGGGAGGAAAGAAGGGAGGAAGAAGGAAAGGGTGGAGGAAGGGAGGAAGAAGGAAAGGGTGGAGGAAGGAAAGAAGGAAGGAAAGGGGAGAGGAAGAAGGCAGGAAGGAAAGGAGGGAGGAAGGAAGGAAGGTAGGGAGGAAGGAAGGACATAAGGAATGGAGGGAGGAAAGAAGGAAGGAAAGGGGAGAGGAAGGAAAGGATGGAGGGAAGAAAGGAGGCGAGGAAGGAAGGAAAGGGGGAGGAAGGAAGGAAGGAAGGAAGGAAAGGAAGGAAGGAAGGAAAGGGGAGAGGAAGGAAGGAGGGAGGAAGAAGGAAGGAAGGAGAGGAAGGAAGAAGGAAGGAAGGAAAGGAGGGAGGGAGGAAGAAGGAAAGGAGGGAGGAAGAAGGAAGGAAGGAAAGGAGGGAAGGAGGGAGGAAGGTAGGAAGGAAACTAATCTGTAAAAGCAAGAAAAGAAGTGGGCACACTGCAGCTCCTAATGCAGGTAGGTTTATTAGAAACCAGCAGCAGTGATGTCTCAGTAACGTACCTGCATTGGGAGCTAACATGTTAAACAGGAAGTTACAGCAGCTACTTATGATTGGTAGCTTTAGTTTTTTTAGTTTTAGACAATAAAAATGAAGCATTTTCAAAATAATACCATGAAAAGTATTCAATTATTAATTAACTAACAGAATTAGATTTCCATGATTTTTGCATTAATGTGATGAACAAATATTGATTAGCTAGATATTTAACCCTTGTGCCTAAAAAGTGTTACTGAAAATAACCCTAACCCTAAAGATATATTAATATTGTTATATATTATTATATATTATTATCCACGTCCAATTAAAAAAACATTAGAACTGATAATAAATGTCAAATATTAATTTCCAGGATTTTAACTACAAAATAATTCATTTTTTATTTTCAGGGTTTTTTTTTCATTAAAAAAAAAAAAAATATATATATATATATATATATATATATATATATATATATATATATATATATATATATATATATTATTTCCCATGTATGGGAAAAAAAAGTGAGTTCTGACTTTTTTAGAGTTTAAAGTCAGAACTCACTTTTTTTTCACAGTGGCGCTAATCGTCTTCCGTACCCATGAATTTAGTTCATAAAGTAAAGTGAATTATTATTTGGGGGGCGGGGTCTAGGATATGCAAATGATTGGATGATGTCATTTTGGAGTCCAGCCTTCAAAGTTGTAGTTTTGTTTTGTCAAATGATCAAGAAAATACAAAATGAAAAGCTAGAAATGTTCCCAGTGAGGCTCAAAGTGTTAAATCTCCTCCATCATAAAGTTTGTCTTTATTGCTGCTGATGTTTGTTTTATTTTGAAAGGTCAGAGTGTTTCCTGCTGTATTTGCTTGTTTTTTATGGGTTTTTTTTTCATTTAAAAACAACAAAAAATGAATTATTCCCCATTAACTAAATGTAAAGTGAATTATTTCTTTTGGGGGTGCGGGGGTTATCACAGTCTAGGATATGTAAATGATTGGATTATGTCATTTTGGAGTCCAGCTTTCAAAATTGTAGTTTTGTTGGTCCATATGCACAAACAGTACGGAAACGTGCTGCTTTCACTTGAATAAATTAAAAAATCCGGTTTTTCGAGGTAATTATTTTTTGTTTTTCTGACTAATCTTTTTTCCTGTTTTCATTTCTTCTGTTTTTCAGGGTCATTTTTGTTTTTTGGGTTAATTTTTTTGTTTTTTTGAGTCATTTTTTCTGTTTTTTTAGTAATTTTTCTGTTTTTTTTAGTAATTTTTTCTGTTTTTTGAGTCATTTTTCTGTTTTGAGTAATTTTTTCTGTTTTTTGTCATTTTTTTGTTTTTTTGGTAATTTTCTCAGTTTTTTGAGTCATTCTTTCTGTTTTTTTTAGTCATTTTTTCAGTTTTTGAGTCATTTTTTCAGTTTTCTGAGTCATTTTTTCAGTTTTTTGAGTCATTTTTTCTTTTTTTTTGAGTCTGTTTTTGACCCTGAAAAACAGAAAAAATGACTCAAAAAACTGTTTTTTGGAGTCTTTTTTTCTGTCATTTTTTCTGTTTTTCAGGGTCAAAAACCAAACATAAAAATAAATTACTCTGGAAAACAGAAAAATAATTACTTCGAAAAACAGACCAAAAATAAATTACTCTTTTTTTATTCAAGTGATTGCAAAACGCTTCCGTACAAACAGAACCCGAATGATCAAGAAAATACAAAATGAAAATCTAAAAATGTCCTCAGTGAAGCACGAAGGGTTAAATATCACTTTATGACAGATCACATTCACATCTGGTTAAATCTCCTCCATCATAATGTCGACGTTTGTCTTTATTGCTGCTGCTGTTTGTCTTATTTTGAAAGGTCCTGCTGTATTTGTATGGTTTTTTTATATGTGGTGATATTATATCTATTAAACATGAAAACTGACACACAAATTTGTTCTTGAGTTTTTTCTTTATTAATGATTCCTTCATTCATTCCTTCATTCCTTCCTTCCTTCTTTCCTTCCTTCATTCCTTCCTTCCAAAAACAGAAAAAATGACTCAAAAAACTGAAAAATGACTCAAAAAACTGAAATAATGACTCAAAAACAGAAAGAATGACTCACATAACAGAAAAAATGACCCAACAAACAGGAAAATGACTCAAAAAACAGAAAAAATGACCCGAAAAACAGAAAAAAGACTCAAAAAACAGTGAAAAGACTCCAAAAACAGAAGAAATGACTCAAAAAACTAAAAATGACCCGAAAAACAGAAAAAGACTCAAAAAACAGTAAAAAGACTCCAAAAAACAGAAGAAATGACTCAAAAAACAGACGAAATGACTCAAAAAACAGAAGAAATGACTCAAAAAACAAAAAATGACTCAAAAAACAGAATAAAATGACTCAAAAACAAAAAATGACTCAAAAAACAAAAAATGACTCAAAAAACAGAATAAAATGACTCAAAAAACAAAAAATGACTCAAAAAACAAAAAATTACCCGAAAAACAGAAAAAATGACCCGAAAAAATTACTCAAAAAACAGAAAAAAATTACTTAAAAAACTGAAAAAAATGACTCAAAAAACTGAAAAATTGACTCAAAAAACACAAAAAATGACCCTGAAAAAAAATGACCCAAAAAACTGAAAAAAAGACTCAAAAACAGAAAAAATGACTCAAAAAACAGATAAAAAGACTCAAAAAACAGAAAAAATGACTCAAAAAACAGAAAAAATGACTCAAAAAACAGAAAAAATGACTCAAAAAACAGACTCAAAAAAAGACTCAAAAAACAGAAAAAATGACCCTGAAAAACAGAAAAAAATGACCCCCCCCCCCAAAAAAAGACTCAAAAAACAGGAAAAAAAATGTCTTTCCTTCCTTCTGTGGTGATATTATCTTTAATAAACATGAAAACTGACACACGAATTTGTTCTTGAATTTTTTCTTTATTAATGATTCCATTTTTCGTAAGAACTTGGTACAAAAAAGTGAGACTACTCTTTAACCATTTACCAACTTCCATCCATCGACTTTTTAATGCATCATAAAGAAGAAAAAAACTACATTGGCATATTTAAGACAAACACTTTTTTTTTCCTATACACACTATCCACTGGACAGTCCCCTTATTTATTATTAATGACAAATAAAAAAAAATAAAAAAAACTTCTACTTCAACAGCCAACAGACATTTTTAGTTTTCCATCTAAAACCCCCATATCGTGTCGTCGCCGCCTCCTCATGGCAAAAAAACAAGAGACATCAAACGTTTGCAAGCTAGAAGTCAGAATGCAGAACCGGCAAACAATAGAAAAATCCCCAATGTTCTGTTTTCTTTTCTTTTCTTTTTTTTTGCTCCATTTATTTCTCTCTCTTTTTTTTTTTTTTTTTTTTTTTTTTTTGCTCCTTGATAAAAGAATATAAAAATGTTCTAACTTTTTTTTTTTTACTTATTTGTTCAAATGTTTGTGTCATGTATTAAAATAGATCTGTTTAAGCACTGCACAGTTTCTCCCGGAGAAGATTTTTCTAGAAACGGATGACGAGGAGGGTTATTTTTGGGGGGGGGGGGAGGGAGGAGGGGGATGAATGAATGAATGGATGGATGGATGGATGGATGGGTGGGTGAGTGGTTGGGAATGAAGGGGGGGGAGCATCGACGTGACACGGAGCGCTGATATGATTTCCATTTAAGTTTTTTTTTGCCGCCACCTGGAGGCTCGTAGCAGTACTGCAGCTCTCAGGTGACGTTGGATATGCATCACATGGTACGTCACATGGTACATTCTGGCATCGAGGAGCTTCACTCCGCACTGATCATGACTTTATTCATTTATAAAAGGCAAAGCTGGGTACGATGTTAATGCATATCTGCTGTTTTTTAATCTCACGGATGCAGAACGAAGAGGAGCCGTCGGGGAGCTGAGGGGAAGTTTCATTTCTGCTTTTATTATTTAAATCCGTCTGCAGCTACAAAAAAGACCTTTGTGTTCCTCCACTGAGTCAAAGTTAACCCTCCTGTTGTCCTAGAGTCAAGGAAGGAAGGATGGAAGATAGGAGGGAAGAAGGAAGGAAAGGACTGAGGAAAGGAAGAAGGAGGGAGGGAGGGTGAATCGAAAAGAGGAAGGAAAGAAAGAAGGAAGGTAGGGGGGAGGAAAGAAAGAGAGAATGAGGTAGGGAGGAAAGAAGGGAGGAAGGAAGGAAGGAAGGAAGGGAGGAGGGAAGAAGGAAGGAAAGGAGGGAGGAGGGAAGGGAGGTAGGGGGGAGGAAAGAAAGAGAAGGAGGGAGGAAGGTTGAAAGGAAAGATGGAAGGTAGGAGAGAAGAAGGAGGGAAAGAAGGAAGGGAGGAAGGAAGGAAGGACGGAGGAAAGAAAGAGAAGGAGGGAGGGAGGAAAGAAGGGAGGGAAGGAAGGAAGGAAGGAAGAAAGGAAGAAAGAGAGAAGAAGGAAAGACAGACTGAAGGAAGGAAAGGAGGAAAGAAGGAACAGTAAAAAAAGACGGGGTCAATTTGACCCGGGAGGACGACAGGAAGGTTAAAACACTTTCTGAAGTAAACTGATTTAATTAATTTTAAAGGTTTCATTTTGTTCACTTTAACAAGAGATGAGTCGTTAAAACTGAATAACCTAAAACCTGAACCTGGTATCACAGTTGGTCTGTAAACCTGTAAGATTTATTCTTTTAATTAATGTGTTTCTGTAAAGGTAAAAAAAATATATAATAAAAGTTTGTGCATTTAAAGCTTGTTTGAAGTTTAAAGTTCATTTTAACTCATTATCTTGTTCATCAGTCACTTTAACATCCTGAATTATAAACCACTCGTTACATTTATGGCGTTTTCTCTGTGAGATGTTTTATTTTGTTAAGTGTTAAGTGACTTCCTGTGATGCTCTGCTGCAGTTTAAGGACCAAAGTGAGTATGAATGCTGCAGAATTCAGTAATATGAGGATTATTTTAGTTTTTAGGGGATATAATTGATGCATGTTTCTCTCCTCAGACTCCCACCAGGCTCTGATGTTCTGATAAAGTGAATCTTTTTTTAAATATGACCTTTGCGTTCGGCTCGGCGCTGACTGACGGCGGGAAACGTGAAACTGTGACAGAGTTTGATTCACGGTTCAGGTTTGAAAGTACGTTTGTTTTACGGCTGATATTTGTGTCCAAAGTATTTTCTATCTTTAATATTTACTGAAGATCAGATTTAAATGTTTGTTAACCCTCCTGTTGTCCTCTAGTCAAGGAAGGAAGGGAGGAAGAAGGAAGGAAAGGAGGAAGGGAGGAAGGAAGGAGGGAGGTAGGTAGGGAGAAAGGAAGGAAAGGAGGAAGGGAGGAAGGAAGGAGGGAGGAGGAAGGAAAGAAAGAAGGAAGGAAGGAGGGAAGGAAAGAAAGAGAGGATGAGGAAGGGAGGGAGGACAGATGGAAAGAAGGGAGGGAGGAAAGGAAAGAAGGAAGTGAGGAAGGAAAGGAAGGAAGGTAGGATGGAGGGAGGAAAAAAGGAAAAGAGGAAGGAAGGAAAGAAGGAATAGTCAAAACAGACAGAAAGGTTTAGATGTTTTATCTAATCACAGAAATATTTAAACTCTGTTAGTTTGAGAAAGAAAAAGCTTCGTTTCAGCTTTCTAGACTTTTATATCTTTATGTTTTTTGGACATTTGAAGTGTAACAGACATAATTTGTGTGTTTTAAGTGTTTGTTTTATTATCTTTTAATTAATTTAATGTTGTATTGAAGTAAGGAGGTGAGATTCATTCTATAAACCCCATCGGGTTTTCTGATATCGCCTGCACAATCTGCTTCTTCTGATTGTTGTCCAACCCCTCCCGTCTGAGAGAGCTGAATGAGTAACAACGACCTGCAGGATTCAGGACTGAAGCTGCTGTGTTACTTTCTGAAGAGTCCAGACTGTAAACTGGAGACTCTGAGGTTCACTGACTGTCTGTTACTTTTGCTAAAGATGACTTTAGCTTTAATGTTGATTTATTTTGATTAATCAGATTTTTAACGTCTTATTTTCTGACACTTTATTAAAAATGGAAAATTCTTTGGACACTAAGGTGCACGGACCTTCTGATTTTACACTTTTTTATTATTTCTTCAGGTGAAAATCGTACTTTTATTATATTGTATTATATTGCTTTGTTAGTTGTTGTCTCTCTTTAGTGTGACTGCGGCCGCCGGTGGGTCGGTGGAGCTGCTGAGGAGCGCGCTGATCATTTTAAACGTTTGGCGCTGTGCAGTTGATGCTTCTCCAAAAGGAAGGATGTGTTCGTCATCTCGGATACTTAACAGACCAAACGCAGGTGACCTGGATATGACTGGAGTAAAATAAAAACCACCTTCTCACTTCTAACCTCACAACCCCCCCCCTCCCACCCCCCCCACCCCTTTTTTTTTATTCTGATAAAAGGCATTTTTCTCTGAATTATTTAAATCATTTGTTCATGTTTGTGCATCAGCAGGTAGCAGAGAGCTGCACCTCGACTGTGTGGTGAGTACAGTATGATAAATCATTTTAAAAAAAGGACTAAATCTAAAAGGTTGTAACACTTAAACGGACCCTCTCTGGACCAGCAGGAAGACTAGCGAGACACACGGAGCGAGCCGGAGACGACAGGAAGCGCCGCCCCGGTCCGAAAAACCTGGGAGGACGTCGCCTCTGTCGTCACGGTTACCCCGACAGTCAAACAGCGTTGTTGACTCAGTTTGACGGCGTTGTCCCATTTCTGATTGACTGGTGTTTATAAAAAAATGACGCAACAAAGACGAAAAAACCCTGGTTGTTTTTTTTTTTGTTTGTTTTTTTTTCTCTTAAACGATTTTGTACTTGAGGCAGTGTTCATCTGTCAGATTAACAGGCTAGTCACCGTTTAATGTTCAGTCATAAAACACGAGTAAAAAAGCCAAAAATATAAAATAGGCAGGGAGGAAATCAAAGAGAAGAAACCCACTATAGACATTATTGATGAGCGATCCCAGTACAAAAACAAAGAGTTTTTGGCATATTTTCTATACTGGTTTTAAGGGGAGCAATGGGCTGAATGATGCATCACACATCGAGTCCTTCGACGTGTTCGTGTTGCAGTGCAGCTGTGAACAAACGACACTGAGTCCTGATTCAACCGCTTGCTCTCTGCAGACGCTCAAATATGACTTTATTATTATTATTTGCTCTTTTTTTTCCTTAAAGATGCAGAAACAAAAAGAAATCTGTTCATTTTAAGGTCATAAAAGCCAAAATATATACAGATTATATCAGTTTTTCTTCTCTTTTCATCTAAAAATCTCTTTAACAGGAAGCAAAGAGGAAATATTTGTCCCATCGACTGTTTTTAACCCTTCACACGCTGTTCATATTCATATTTCCTCACATAATTAAGTCTTTAAAACAAACTTCTGAACCATAAATCATTCATAAATAAACATGAATGAAGCTTTCAGAGAGCAGAGAGTTTATTCTTTAGTTTTTATGATTAAAATAAAATATAAAAAACACTATTATGCTCCAATATTACATAAAACATGAGAATCATTTCAACAAATTATAGTAAATGTGAAGATTTGAATGAATACGAGTCAGATATATTTCCTTTTTTTTGTATATTCTGGGTTACATTAAGGGAAGGCATCAAATTAAATCAAATGTCCTAAAAATAAGCAGTTTAATATCTGCAAATTTCCAGAAAATTACAATTAAATGAATATTAAATATAATATAAATGCTACTTATTATAGTGGGATGAGTCATTTCTCCATATTTTTTTATTATCAGTATTAAAAGTTAAGTGTTTGTCTTTCCTGCTGCTATAACTGTATAAATATATATATAAATCATGTGATATTTGACATTATTACAATTATTTCTGCATCTTTATGGTAAAAAAAAACTAAAATCGTGTCATATTTTTATTTTTCCGTTGCGTCCGACAGGAAACGAGCGGCGGTAGAAAAGCAGGAACTCACCTCGGGTTCCAGATGTGACTCCACTGAAGTTCAAAAACCAATAAAATTAAAAAATATAACAAAATAAAAGACCTGCGCTGATGATGATGATGATGATGATAATAATAATAATACAACGTATGTACAGTGATCCCCTTGAATACTCCAAACTTACACTTATCAACAGGCATCAGCATGAAAATACTAAAATCTCCACTAGAAATGCTAATTTTCTGTAAGTTTTTTATCTTAAATACTTTTTTTCTTTGACTTTAACTCTATTTTTTTTTTTTTGTAATACTGAAAAAAAAGTTATTCTCTGCTTTTTGTTTGAAAGGCTCGTATGCGTTCACACATACACGATGAAAAAACATTTTTCCTGAATTATTATGGCAAAAAACATTGTTCATAGGAGAATGAGAACAAACACCTACTCAAGATATATCAATGTACAGTCCTTCAACTTCCTTCACCGTCAGTTTTTCTTTGTAACTACGACTAACTCTACTGTTCTCTCTCTCGCTATATGCAGAACAATAATTATACCTGTGGTTTTTAAAAAAGAGGGAAATATCTTTTTTGGACCGCGCAGACTCGGAAAAAAAAAAAAACTCCTTTGTGTTTCTGCAGCAGCTGTTCTGTCATCTAACGGTTTTTTTTCTTCTTGTAATAAATACATTAAGGCCAAGAACATTAATAATAATAATAATAATAATAATAATAATAATCATAGTAATAATAAATAGAAAAATTAACTTAAAAAAAGAAATCTCGTTAAGCACTGTAGGTGTTGGGTTTGTTTTTTTTTTTTTCTTTTTAAAAATACTTGAATGGAGGTGGAGGATAGAGGCTCTTTTTTCAGTTCTTTTGTCGCTTTCTGTTTTTTTTTTTTTCATCGTTCCACATCAGCTCTCGGAGAAAAAAGATGGTTAGATATTCAGACGTTTAAAAAAAAAAAAAAAAAAAGACAAAAAAAGACCAAAAAAAAAAAAAAACTTCACCGCTCTGAAAAATCAAACCGTGTGAGCTAGTTGACGTCGTCCTGGCTGTGGCTCTGGGTGGTGGTGGTGGGGGGGGCGGAGGAGGAGGAGGTGGGGGGTGCCGGTGCCAGTGCCGAGGGGCCCGGGGCCGACGGCTGCAGCGGCGGCGGCAGAGCGGTGCTGGTGGGTTGTTTGATCCAGGACTGGGAGAGCAAGGAGGCGGTGATGGTGGTGGTGGTCGTCATGGTGACCTGGATGACCTGGTCGCGCTGGATCAGCCGGATGAGAGCTTTGAGGCGTTCGAGCGACGCCTGCGTGTCTCTCTGCTGGTCGACGAGCCGCTCTCTCACGTCCATGCACTGCTGCAGGAGGGGGGGGGAGGGAGACAGGAAACCGGCACTGTTAACTTCCTGTCAGATGCTGGGCGGGTTTCACAATAAGAGTACCTTTGCAGTAGGGCGATATAGTCTTAGATTTAAAGGATATAAAGTATGTTATTTTCTGAACTTAACAGACTGTTGTCCTCGAGTCAAGGAAGGAAAGGAGGGAGGAAGGAAGGGAGGGAGGGTGGAAGGAAGGAAGGAAGGAAGGAAGGAAGGGAGGAAGAAGGAAGGAAGGGAGAGGGATGAAGAAGGAAGGAAAGGAAGGAGGAAGGGAGGAATGAAGGATGGAGGAAAGAAGAAAGGGAGGAAGGAAGAAGGGAGGAAGGAAGAAGGAAGGGAGGAAGGAAGGAAAGGACGGAAGGAAGGAATGAAGGGAGAAAGATAGGAAGGAAGGAAGGAAGGAAGGAAGGAAGGAAGGGAGAGAGGGGAGAGAGGGGTGAAGAAGGAAGGAAAGGAGGGAGGAAGGGATGAAGGAAAGGGAGGAATGAAGGATGGAGGAAAGAAGAAAGGGAGGAAGGAAGAAGGGAGGAAGAAGGAAGGGAGGAAGAAGGAAGGGAGGAAGGAAGGAAAGGAGGGAGGAAGAAGGAATGAAGGGAGGGAAGAAGGAAGGAAAGGAGGGAGGAAAGAAAGAAAGAAGGGAGGAAGGAAAAGAAGCAAAGGAGGGAGGAAGAAGGGAGAAAGATAGGAAGGAAGGAAGGAAGGAAGGAAGGAAGGAAGGAATGAAGGAAGGGAGCTGCCTCCGCTCTAAATGTTTAAAGTCAGAGAATCTGAAGCTTTTTTACTTGAAGCGTCATCTTGAGCTTCTGGTCTTCTTCCTCCAGATGAGCGCACTCTTTCTTCAGCTCGTTGTTTCGTCTCAGCAGCCGTCGCTTCTCCTCCTGCCTGACTGCTCACACACACACACACACACACACACACACACACACACAAACAGTCAGTGCCTGTATAAACACCCCTCTCTCTCTCTCTCTCTCTCTCTCTCTCTCTCTCTCTCTCTCTCTCTCTCTCTCTCTCGCTCAGTGACAGTGGAACGTGTACTTACCCGTCTTGTGTGTAACGTAGGACTGAACAAAGTTTTGTGGCCATGACATGTTCTCCTTATTCAGAACCTGGAGAACAAACACATAAATATATAAAAACACACATTCATACCTCTAACCCTTACAGCTGCAGGAGCTTCATATGTTAAATACATGCCCCCTACCAAGTGTCACCTGTCAATCAAAGTCACCACCTCTACCAGAAACATGGACGCTACGTCTGAGAGCTTTCTGCTGCTAACTCAGCTGCTAACTCGGCGGATAACTTGGCGACTAACTCAGCGGCTAACTCAGCGGCTAGCTCGGCGGCTAACTTGGCTACTAGCTCGGCGGCTAACTCGTCTGGTAGCTCGGCTGCTAACTCGGTGGCTAACTCGGCTGCTAACTCGGCGGCTAATTCAGCTGCTAGCTCGGCAGCTAACTCAGCTAACTGGCTAACTGCAGACTGTAGTAGTAGTAGTGTTAGATGTAGTAACAATAACTGGCCACTAGACAGGTTAACCACTGAGGAGAGCGGACTCAGGGTCTTATATAGTAGGGGAGGGACCAAGGGAACGTCGCTATGTCACGGAGTAGCCGTTTTTATTCCAGGAAATCAGGAAAATGAGCGGCTGAGAAACAGTTTAAGGCTCCATCTGTAATTCTCCACAGTTCAACACTGCATAGTAAATCAATGAATTGACTTTACACTGACTTTAAGTTACATGAAAGTTGCTTAAAATGAATGTTAATGAGTTAAAACGCTCTAAAAGTTAATAGTTTCGGACTCGTTACCTTCTTCTGACACTTGGGGCAGTACCAGGGCCCTCTGGGGGGGGTTTTGAGGGGCGGGTGGAGGCAGTTGGGGTGGAAGGCTCGGGGGCAGTTGTGGCAGGGCTGCAGCTCGCCGTCCTCCTTACAGATGGCACAGTGTTCGTCATGCTCCAAGTCCTCCTGCCAACGAAGGGTTAAACATCAAACTCACACTCTGATACACACATTGAGACAGAAGACGGGTTTATTAGGGAAGTGTATTGCATTCACTTGAATTAAAAAAAAAAAAAAATCTGGATTTTCTGAGTAATTTATTTTTTTCCCTGTTTTTTGGGGTAATTTTTTTCTGTTTTTTGGGTAATTTTTTCTGTTTTTTGGGGTATTTTTTTTCTGTTTTTGGGGTAATTATTTTCTCTGAATTATCGAGATACTTGGAAATCTCGCAAAAACATCCAACCTGCAAGTGACTCCCATCTATGGCGACTCAATATGAATGCCCCCTAAACTGAGAAAAAAAATTAGCCCGAAAAACAGAAAAGAAAAAAATTAGCCCGAAAAAAAACGAGCACAAAAATTCATTTCTCAGAAAAAACTGATTTTTTTTTAAATTAGAGTGAATGCAAAATGCTTCCGTAGTTTATAAAGACACTATTTTCAAATCTTTGTGTCTTTGCAGAACTAAAAAAAAACATCTAAAACTATTAAAATGACTAAAATGGAACCGAAACACATGAAATTCACCTTTTTTGTGTATTTTTAACTTGAATTTTTACTTTCATTTGAGTTTTTTACAATTTATATCTGTAATCTATAAGTTAAATCACATCATATCAGACGTTTAATTAAAGTAAAATACCCCCCAACAGACAGAAACATAAAAGCTGTGTTAGGAAGCAGCAGTGAAATGATGTTTTCTTGTTAAATATTTGAGATTTAAGTTAAAACATGAAGAACTGAGAGGTCCACTGGAATATATTTACATGATTTACATTTAAAACCTCCTTATTTATCTTCTACTGGTCCTTTATGAGGGTAGAAGTATGTAGTATGTAGTATAGAAGTATGTAGTATGTAGTATGTAGTATAGAAGTATGCAGTATAGAAGTATGTAGTATGTAGTATGTAGTATAGAAGTATGCAGTATAGAAGTATGTAGTATGTAGTATAGAAGTATGCAGTATAGAAGTATGTAGTATAGAAGTATGTAGTATAGAAGTATGTAGTATAGAAGTATGTAGTATAGAAGTATGTAGTATGTAGTATAGAAGTGTGTAGTATGTAGTATAGAAGTATGTAGTATGTAGTGTAGAAGTATGTAGTATGTAGTATAGAAGTATGTAGTTTCGAACACTTCCTATGACTCAGTTTATTATCCAACATCAGAACAGGAAACATGTTGCCTATAAACCTTAAATCAACCCTGACCCTCTGAGAGCAGCTCAATGAAAGGTTTAATTAAGGATAGGTGTGATTGTCCCCAGGTGTGCCGTGGCGGGGGGGTCATGTGCCGGATCATGTGACGGGTCATGTGACGGGTCATGTGACCTACCTTCCAGCAGAAATCCTCAGAGTCTAGCATGTGGGTGGAAGCAGAGCGGAGGTTAGTGGCAGCAGACGGACAAACAGCAGCGAGTCACAAACAGCCTCATGCAAACATTCACTGATCACATGACTCAAATATGTATATGCATTAAAACTGGGCTGATTAATTAACCCTCCTGTTGTCCTAGAGTCAAGGAAGGAAGGGAGGAAGAAGGAAGGAAAGGAGGAAGGAAGGAAGGAAGGAAGGAAGAAGGAAGGAAAGGAGGGAGGGAGGAAGGAAAGGAGGGAGGAAGGAAGGAAGGAAAAAACAAAGGAAGGAAAGGAGGAGGGAAGGAAAGAAGGAAGGAAGGAAGGAAGAAGGAAGGAGAGGAGGGAGGAAGGAAGGAAGGAAGGACAGAAGGAAGGAAGAAAGGGTCAATTTGACCCGGGAGGACGACGCAAGGGTTATTTATAGTGGATTTAGTGAAAATATTAATATAAGGGTCAGTGATTAATAACAAAACATCTTCAATCAATCATCAGTGATGCATTCAGGTACTCTCTGGAAAACAGGAACTCTGTGTTTTTGTTTATGGCTCAGTTACAAATAAAGGTTCAAAGGTTAAATTCAAAAATCAGTTAAACTAGATTTAAAAGCAGCATCAGGTTTGTTAAAATGTACATTTAGTATTTTTGTTGGTTTTATATCATTTAAATGACATTTGCACCATTTTTGACCAAAAGTAAGACTGAATGTTCCTGAAAATGTCAAATGGTGTAACCACAAAAGAATGATAAATATTAAATTCATTCCTTCCTCCCTCTTTTCCTTCCTTCTTCCTCCCTTCCTTACTTCCTCCTCCTTTCCTTCCTTCTTCCTCCCTTCCTCCCCCCTTTCCTTCCTTTTAGTTTTAACCAGAACAAAGAGATCAGAGCACATTACTCCAGTTCTAAAGTCTTTACACTGGCTCCCAGTCAGCTCTAAAGTCTTTACACTGGCTCCCAGTCAGTTCTAAAGTCTTTACACTGGCTCCCAGTCAGTTCTAAAGTCTTTACACTGGCTCCCAGTCAGTTCTAAAGTCTTTACACTGGCTCCCAGTCAGCTCTAAAGTCTTTACACTGGCTCCCAGTCAGCTATAGAATAGATTTTAAAGTTATGAAATCATGTAAATGATGCACGAATAAGCATCAAAAACAAACTGGATGTCCTAATTAGCATTCCAAATATTTTAAAACTTTACTTGGCTGGCTCCCAGTTAAAGTTCTGCTACTGGTCTACAAATCACTGAATGACTCAGGTCAGATAGTTGAGCCCAGAGCTCTGAGATCTACTGACTCAGGTCAGATAGTTGAGCCCAGAGCTCTGAGATCTACTGACTCAGGTCAGATAGTTGAGCCCAGAGCTCTGAGATCTACTGACTCAGGTCAGATAGTTGAGCCCAGAGCTCTGAGATCTACTGACTCAGGTCAGATAGTTGAGCCCAGAGCTCTGAGATCTCCTTCCTTCCTCCTTTCCTTTCATCATTCCTTCCTCCCTCCTTTCCTTCCTTCCTCCCTTCCTTCCTTCCTTTCTTGACTCAAGGACAACAGGAGGGTTAAGCAAGTTGAATTATTTGGTACAAAGTTTTTATGGTTACACCACTTAGACATTTTTACCATAATCCTCTAATATATTCTCTCTAAATGGATTAAAAGCAGAAATTTGATGCTGGGTCCACAAAAAAAGAATGTGTGAAGTTATTCATACGTTTATTTTCACATTTTAACCCTTTAAACTTTACATTTAAACCACATGGACACTGACCTCGTGCCGACAGGAAGAGCGAGCTGTTCAGGTAATGTGACGCCAGACGTTTCCGCTGCAACAAACACAAAGAAACACAAAGATAATTATTTAAAATCTTAAATCATAACCGATTAATCACAGGATTGTTTGTCAGGAGTTCAGACCTCGGGTTCAAACAGTCCGCTGTAAGCCGGGTTGGCCGTGCTTCTCCTCTTCCTCTCCTGCCTCTTCGTCTGGATTTCTGTTCACAACAAGAATAAAACATTGTTGCTGTCGCTGAGGACTGTTGTTGTTGTGGATTAAGTATAACCCTTATGTATTTATGTATTTATGTATGTATTTATGTGTGATGTAAGTATGTGTCTGTTTGTATGTACTATATGTTTAATGTAATGTTGGAACCTGTACCAAGAGCTGTACTGAAAACAAATTCCACCAGCCTGGCTGTGTGGTCATTAAATCAAATCAATCAAAACGACGAGCTCATCCATTCATCAGCTGTTTGCTTCCATCGTTCAGTCTTTGATTCGTTAAACGTTCGTTAAACTTTTCATCTGATTCTGTTTTGTTTGTTTCTTCTTCAGTAAAAACATTCAATCAGAAACTTCTCAAAGACTTTAAATGATGAAAATCTAAAGAGACGAAACTTTTTCTTGATGATGATGATGAAGATGATGATGATGAAGAAGCTGAAACTCACCTTCCAGATGTTCTGTGGTGACGAGGCCGAGGGCGACCATGAAGGCAATTTTCTGTCAGAGAGAGAAACGTTCAGGTTTGATTTATTTCTTCTTTTTTTAAACATTTCTGTTTGTTTTTCTTCGTGTCGCTTTGACAACGATTTATTTAAATAGTTGAAGAGAGGGAGAGAGAAACGATGGGGAAACAAAGAGAGAGAAATAGAGAGAGAGAAAGAAAGAGAGTATTAATGAGGTGATCAGACTGAAGGTTTATTTTCTCTGAGACATTTTGAAACTTTGAATTTTGTCAGCAGCAGAAACAATCTGATCTGATTTAGTTTCATCATTAAAGTTTAAAGTTCATTGATATCACTAAACTCTCTGAGGGTCTCTGAGGGTCTCTAAGGGTTCTGGGTTCTCTAGTGGGGGTATCTATTGGGGGTATCTACTGGTGGTATCTATTGGGGGTATCTACTGGTGGTATCTATTGGTATCTATTGGGGGTATCTATTGGGGGTATCTAGTGGTATCTATTGGGGGTATCTATTGGGGGTATCTAGTGGTATCTATTGGGGGTATCTAGTGGTATCTATTAGGGGTATCTAGTGGTATCTATTGGGGGTATCTATTGGGGGTATCTAGTGGTATCTATTGGGGGTATCTATTGGGGGTATCTACTGGTATCTAGTGATGGTATCTATTGGGGGTATCTAGTGGTGGTATCTATTGGGGGTATCTACTGGTGGTATCTATTGGGGGTATCTACTGGTATCTAGTGATGGTATCTATTGGGGGTATCTATTGGGGGTCTCTACTGGTGGTATCTAGTGGTATCTATTGGGGGTATCTAGTGGTATCTGGTGGGGGTATCTAGTGGTATCTATTGGGGGTATCTAGTGGTATCTGGTGGGGGTATCTATTGTAACCTTTGGATCCCCATTAGTCTTCTTAGAGATGAAGACTATTCTTCCTGGGTGGTATCTAGTGGTGGTATCTATTGGTGGTATCTATTGGAGGTATCTATTGGGGGTATCTACTGGTATCTAGTGGTGGTATCTATTGGGGGTATCTATTGGGGGTATCTACTGGTATCTAGTGGTGGTATCTATTGGGGGTATCTATTGGGGGTATCTACTGGTGGTATCTATTGGGGGTATCTAGTGGTATCTAGTGATGGTATCTATTGGGGGTATCTAGTGCTGGTATCTATTGGGGGTATCTACTGGTGGTATCTAGTGGTGGTATCTAGTGGTGGTATCTAGTGAGGGTATCTATTGGTGGTATCTAGTGGGGGTACCTGGTGGAGGTATCTGGTTGGGTTCTGGGTTCTCTGTGTTCTCACCTCAGGATCTTCGTCTTTCTTCGGGGTCAGAGTGGGCGGGACTTCCTGTGACGGCAGGTCGGCCGCGGCTCCTGGTGACCCTTCAGTGCTGCTGGGGGCCTGAGGCTGGATTATTATTACCTGGAGACAGAGACAGGAGGGGATCAATGAGGAGATCAATGAACAGGAGATCAATCAATGAGGTGATCAGATCATTGATTAAACACTGATTACAGTTTTCTATCAAAGTTGGTTTATTGGCCTACAGAGCTACAACGATAATCAATTAATTAATTGATTAAAAGCAAATTAATCAATAATAATAATGGAATAAATACTAATAGCAAAATAATAAAATAGTTATAAAAAATAAATAATAATAAATAAAAATACCAAAAATAATAATAATAATAATAATTAAATAAAAAATAATTAAATAATAATAAAAAAATAATAATAATAAAATAAAAAACAATGAAATAAGAAAAATAATAATGAAATAAATAATATCAAAATAATAAAGTAGTTATAAAACATAAATAATAATTTAAAGAAACAACAGAAATAATAATAATAATAATAATTAAATAAAAATAATGAAATAATGAAAAATAATAATGGAATAAATAATAGCAAAATAATAAAATAGTCGAAATAAATAATAATAATAATAATAAATAATAAATAAATAATAATGATAATAATGATAATAAGAATAATGTTGAGCTCTGTGAGTAATAAATCATTTTATTATTTAGGCGTCAGTGTTTCGGAGGATCAGTGTTTGCACCTTGACGGCCTCGCTGACGGGGGAAACCCCGTTTCCGGTGGCGGGGGAGGCGGCGATGATGGCGTACGCCACGCCGGTCCCTGCAGAGGCGTGCTGGGCGGGGCTGCTGGACTCGGGGCCCGTGGACAGGCTGTGGGGGGGCGGCGGGGGCGGCGGGGGCGGCGAGGCGTCGCTCTGGCCGTTGGGCTGGTGGTCCGGGCTGAAGGTGCTGTTGGCGGTGGGCAGCGTGGGGCCCTGGCTCTTAGGGCTCACCACGGCCGTGGCCCTCTGCAGGCTGAGCGGCTGCAGATCCTGGCAGGGACTGTGGGGAAGGCTGTCGGGGATCTGGGTCTTTGGCCTGACCTGCAGGGACACGAGTCTGAGTGTTAGTGCTTCCTGATCCTCCATCTGGACTCATGGGGAGCCTCAAAGACACGAGGACGCAGAGAGAAACAGAAAGAAACAGAAAGAAACAGAAAGAAACGGGAAGAAACTTCCTGCAGCAAGAGAGGCTGAAGCTTCAAAACAAGAACTGGTCCTTTAAAACCCTGAAACAGAGCCTCACTGCTGCCCCCTAGAGGCTGCAGAGGTAAACTACAGCCTCACTGCTGCCCCCGAGAGGCTGCCGAGGTAAACTACAGCCTCACTGCTGTCCCCTAGAGGTAAACTACAGCCTCACTGCTGCCCCCTAGAGGTAAACTACAGCCTCACTGCTGCCCCCTAGAGGTAAACTACAGCCTCACTGCTGTCCCCTAGAGGTAAACTACAGCCTCACTGCTTCCCCCTAGAGGCTGCAGAGGTAAACTACAGCCTCCCTGCTGCCCCCTAGAGGCTGCAGAGGTAAACTACAGCCTCACTGCTGCCCCCGAGAGGCTGCCGAGGTAAACTACAGCCTCACTGCTGCCCAATTATAAGTGTCTCTTCTGTGTCGCAGCCTTTAAAAAACATCTGCTCACTTTAAATGAATCCTGTCAGATTGTTTATTAAAGATTAAAACTCTGTGATGATGATTAAACACAGATTAATGATTAAATACCTGCTTTACTTTGACTGATATTCAATTTGACTTTTATTTAAATCAAACTATATTTTACATTATATATGTTTTAAACTAAACAACATGCAGAGAAGCTGGAGGTTTTAAATCTTCCTCTCAAGCTGCTCCAAACTTCACTCAGAGCCTAACCCCAACCCTCACACATCTGCAGCAGCTGTTTGGAGGACCCTAACCCTAACCCTCACACATCTGCAGCAGCTGTTTGGAGGACCCTAACCCTAACCCTAACCCTCACACATCTGCAGCAGCTGTTTGGAGGACCCTAACCCTAACCCTCACACATCTGCAGCAGTTGTTTGGAGGACCCTAACCCTAACCCTCACACATCTGCAGCAGCTGTTTGGAGGACCCTAACCCTAACCCTAACCCTAACACATGCAGCAGCTGTTTGGAGGACCCCAACCCTCACACATCTGCAGCAGCTGTTTTTAGTCTCTTTAAACTCTTTAAAAGCTGCTCAGACTGATTTTAACTATTCTGGAGAGAAAAAAGGACAGAAGTTCACAGAGATGTTAGAAAAGGTTTTGACTCTAAACACTGAGGTGAGATGTTGTGGTTTCTGCTGCCACCTGCTGGACGAATGTCACACCTGCAGTTTAAATAAAGTTTCATTCAGATTCAAAGTGTTTTAGAGATTTAGATGAAAAATAAGATTAAATGATTAAAACTTAAAATTAAAGAAAGGGTTAGGGTTAGTGTGTGTGTATGTGTGTGTGTAGGTGTGTGTGTATGTGTGTGTGTATAGGTGTGTGTGTATGTGTGTTACCTGAGGTAGCACAGTGGCTGCTTGTCCTGCCAGCCGGTGCAGCGAGCTGACTTGAGGCACCTTGATGGGCACAGCAGTGAGAGTTCCCAGCATCTGAAAGACACACAAACGCATCACTGACTGACGGTAACACCAGAACCTGAAGGCATCACTGATTGACAGTCACACCAGAACCTGAACGCATCACTGACTGACAGTAACACCAGAACCTGAACGCATCACTGACTGATAGTAACACCAGAACCTGAACGCATCACTGACTGACAGTAACACCAGAACCTGAACGCATCACTGACTGATAGTAATACCAGAACCTGAATGCATCACTGACCTACGGTAATACCAGAACCTGAACGCATCACTGACTGACGGTAACACCGGAACCTGAACGCATCACTGACTGACGGTAATACCAGAACCTGAAGGCATCGCTGACTGACGGTAACACCAGAACCTGAATGAACCTGAAGGCATCACTGACTGACAGTAATACCAGAACCTGAATGCATCACTGACTGACAGTAACACCAGAACCTGAACGCATCACTGACTGACGATAATACCAGAACCTGAACGCATCACTGACTGACGGTAACACCAGAACCTGAAGGCATCACTGACTGATGGTAAAACCAGACCCTGAAGGCATCACTGACCGACAGTGACACCAGAACCTGAAGGCAGCACTGACTGACAGTAACACCAGAACCTGAAGGAACCTGAACGCATCACTAACTGACAGTAACACCAGACCCTGAAGGCATCATTGACTGACAGTAACACCAGACCCTGAACGCATCACTGACTGACGGTAACACCAGAACCTGAAGGAACCTGAACGCATCACTAACTGACAGTAACACCTAGGCATGGGATGATAACCGTGTTCAAGGTATACCGCGATTTGAAAAACCACAATAACCGAAACCGACAAATTTTCTGTCATACCGTTCCTAAGTTATGAGCGATTTTTTTGTCTGGTCAAAGACAGAAAGTGCTGGTCAAAGACAAGAAGTGCTGGTCAAAGACAGGAAGTGCTGGTCAGTAATCCCTCAAGTGGTGCAGCTGCAGCGTAGACTATCACAACCCCTCACACTGTCATTACAGTGTATATTCAGATTAAATTAACATGTCTGTCTTTATTTTTCTTCCTTTTAGGAACATTTTAGAGCTGTAATCGCAATACCGCCATACCGTGAAACCGT
>JAJDFG010001513.1:30000-33893 GCA_021039105.1 Scomber colias
GCTTCCTGAGAGTATAAAGAACTAATTAAAAGATTTATCCTGCATATTGTTTGTATAGTAACATTTTAAGGGATGAAATATAAAAAATAAAACCAGTTTGATTTATTTAACCAAAAAAGAAATCACAAATATTTCCTCAAACAGCTTTAAAAACAAGATGTGAGGAGATGACTTTTAGTTTTTGTGCTCATTTTGAACTGTCTCTCTACATATTATAATAAATAACTTAATTATAGTTTTGACCTTTAAGTTTAAGGAGAATAAAGAACTAAATAAATCTACTTTCATCTTTACTCTCTGGTTTTATTTCCGTCTCGTGGCTCTATGTGATCTATAATAAACTCTTCTCTGAATGATGAGAAGCTTTTTACACACTTAGTCCAGATTTACTACATTAACCAGAATATCTTTTAGAGTTAAAATAATTAATCTGGAAACTAATTTATCTTTTTTTTTAAAGCAAAATCACCAAAAATCTGCTTTTATCTTCTTAAATGTAAAGTTTAGAGAGTTTAGTGTGACAGTAAACTCATCTATAAATAAAATATACAGTATATGAATCACTAATCAGCTTTATAATCTTATTTAATAGTTTAATTTAACATGTTGACTTCCTGCTTCCTGTTAAAACTACAAATTAAAAGTCTAAACTGTAAATGAATGATGTGTGTAATGTAAATGAAGACATAATGAATCAGATGTGAGTTATTAATGAAATGAAATAAAACACACAGTGACCTTTAAACCCCATGAAGAGGTGACTGTATTATCTGTGAATGCTGGGCTGTGATTGGCCGACAGCTTCCCTTTCAGAATAAAAGACATTCACAGCTGTCGGATGAGACGCTGAAGTTTTCTCCCCCCCTCGCTCCCCCTCCTTTCTTCTACTGTGAAAATCCCTTCGTTCCATTGTATTGTGCTGCAGAGCGGCTCGGCGAGGAGAAGGAGGGGGGGGGGTGAAAGGGGGGGTGAGGAGGAGAAGAGGAGGGGGGGGCGGCCGAGGCCTGTTCCCATGGAAACTGCCGAGATGAAAATTCTTGCAGTGCAAGGGCTTTCATTTTCGTAATTGCTGCCTCTTTTCTCCAAACCTAAGCACCTTCGCTTTGGGGGGGGGGGGGGGGGGGGCAGAGGAGGAGGAGGGGGGGGCAGGGGGGGCAGGTCTCCTTGTCCTCGTCCTCCTCTTCCTCTCGAGAGCCAAACACAACCTTGGACCAATGATTTCCTGTTTCTCTTAATTCATTTTTCTTTTCTTTTCTTTTCTCCGAGTAGCAAAGTCAGTCCAGTGTGAGAGAGGCAGATGAAAGCTCAGCAGCCCCCCCCCCCCCCACCCCCAACCCTAGCCCCCCTCCACCCCCCACCCTAGCCCCCCCCCCTCCCTTTTACACAGGGGGTCAATATGTAAACATTAAATATATATATATGCTCCTCTCTCCTCTGCTAACTTTATCTCACATCCAGCTGTTATTACTTCCTCATGTTTGTGTCCAGCTGCTGAATGTAAAGTCTAATATTCTGTTTTACTCTCTACTAACTCCTGAGGGAAATAACTCACTGTGTGTAGTAGCTAGTCTATAGATAACTGTGTGTAGTAGCTAGTCTATAGATAACTGTGTGTAGTAGCTAGTCTATAGATAACTGTGTGTAGTAGCTAGTCTATAGATAACTGTGTGTAGTAGCTAGTCTATAACTCACTGTGTGTAGCAGCAGGTAGAGTACAGTGGAAATGAAGCTCTGAGCTCTGAGAGTGAACCTGATGCAGCCAGACATTTAAACAATGATCTGAAGCTCAACTCTAAAGCAGCTTCTATACTGAGGCTGATAGTTTGGTTTAGCTTTATGAATGCGGACTGTGGTGCGTTTTCACCACTAGGGGGCACAACACGGGGGGGAAGGATGGGAACAAACAAGTCAAAGTTCCTTCCTTTCCTCTCTCCCCCTCCTTCCTCCCCTCCCTTCCTTCTTTCCTCCCTTCCACTTTTCCTTTCTCCCTCCCTCCTTCCCTCCTTCCTTCTTTCCTCCCTCCTTCCCTCCTTCCTTCCTCCCTTCTTTCCTTCCTTCCTACCTTCCTCCCTTCCTCCCTTCCTTTCCTCCCTCCATCCCTCCTTCCTCCCTCCCTTCCTTCCTTCCTTCCTCCCTTCCTTCTATGACTCAAGGACAACAGGAGGGTTAAAAGTATAAACGATGGCTGTAACTTTAATTACGACTTTTATTTTGTAGTTTCATCCAAAAAAAGGAAGAAATTGTTGAAAATGTAAATTATGATTATTATTTTATTTTCATAGATAATAAAATATTCACATTTAAGAAGCTGGAGTTTAATTTAATAACAACTAATCGATTTATTATCTCTACAGCTTCACCTTTATAAGATAGAAGGAGGAGGAAGAGGAACTGCCTTCCTTCCTTCCCTTCTTCCTTCCTTCCTTTCCTTCCTCCCCTCCTTCCTTCCTTCCCTCCTTCCTCCCTCCCTCCCTTCCTTCCTCCTTCCACTTTTCCTTTCTCCCTCCCTCCCTCCCTTCCTTCCTTCTTTCCTCCCTCCCTTCCTTCTTCTTTTCTTATCTTCCTTCCTTCCTTCCTTCCTTCCCTCCTTCCTATCTTCCTTATTCCCTTTCCTCCCTCCCTCCTTCCTTCTTTCCCTCCCTCCTTCCTTCCTTCCCTCCTTCATTCTGCAGCTGGGTTCGTAACACATTCCTTCTTTCCTTTCCTCCCTTCCTTCCTCCCTCCCTCCCTCCCCTCCTCCCTCCCCATCTCCCTCCTTTCCTTACTTCCTTCCTTCCTTTCCTCCCCTCCTTCCTTCCCTTCCACTTTTCCTTTCTCCCTCCCTCCCTCCTACCTTCCTTTCTTCTGTCATTCCTTCCCTCTTTCCTTCCTTCCTTCCTTTCCTTCCTCCCTTCCTATCTTCCTTCCTTCCTTCCCTTCCTTCCATCCCTCCCTCCCTTCCTCCCTCCCTCCCTTCCACTTTTCCTTTCTCCCTCCCTCCTCCTACCTTCCTTTCCTCTGTCATTCCTTCCTTCCTTTCCTCCCCTCTTTCCTTCCTTCCCCTCCTTCCTATCTTCCTCCCTCCCCTTCCCTCCTTCTATCTTCCTTCTTTCCTTTCCTCCCTTCCTTCCTCCCTTCTTTCCTTCCCTCCTTCCTATCTTCCTCCCTCCCCTTCCCTCCTTCTTATCTTCCTTCTTTCCTTTTCTCCCTTCCTTCCTCCCTTCCTTTCCTCCCTTCTTTTCCTTCCTTCCCTCCTTCCTATCTTCCTCCCTCCCCTTCCCTCCTTCTTATCTTCCTTCCTTCCCTCCTTCCTATCTTCCTCCCTCTCTCTTCCCTCCTTCTTATCTTCCTTCTTTCCTTCCTTCCTTCCTTTCCTCCCTTCCTTTCCTCCCTTTCCTCCCTTCTTTCCTTCCTTCCCTCCTTCCTATCTTCCTTCTTTCCTTCTTTCTTTCTTCTTTCTTTCTTCCTTCCTTCCTTCCTCCCTCCCTTCCTTCCTTCTTTCTTCCTTTATTCCTTCATTCCTCCCTCCCTCCTTTCCTTCCTTCCTTCTTCCTTTCCTTCCTTCCCTCCCTCCTTCCTTCTTTCTTTCTTTCTTCCTTCCTTCCTTCCATCCTTCATTCCTCCCTTCCTTCCTTCCTTCCTTCTTCCTTTCCCTCCTTTCCTTCCTTCCTTCCTCCCTACCTCTTTTCCTTTCTCCCTCCCTTCCTCCTTCCCTCCTTTACTTCCTTCCTTCCTTCCTTCTTCTCCCTTCCTTCCTTCCTCCCTCCTTCCTTTTTTTCCTTCCTTTTTCCTCCCTTCCTTCCTCCTTTGCTTCCTTCTTCCTCCCTCCTTCCTTTCCTTCATCCCTCCTTCCTTCTTCCTCCCTTCCTCCCTCCTTCCTTTCATTCCTCCCTCCTTCCTTTCTTTCCTTCCTT
>JAJDFG010001514.1:0-33870 GCA_021039105.1 Scomber colias
TTCTAAAGAAAGTCTGAAATATAAAACAGATATGGGTCACTTTCAAAAGCATGTAGAAACAGGAGGTAAAAAATAACAGATACGGAGGGAAAAAAGCTCAACTTCTAATCATTTTGGTGTTTGATTGCAGTTTCAAAGACGCCTTAACTACACAGGGGATTAAAATAAAGGAGGTAAACTCTATCTATGCAGTCTACATCTTCTACACAATCTTTAAAAACAGACCTTGAGCGGTTTCTCCTCACCTGCACCAGCATCTCCACTCAGCTAAGTCAGGCAGGACATGTGACACTTTTCGACCACAGGGGAAAAGGCGAAAGGACTGCTGGTACTTTTTTATACTGGAGGGTGTGTTTGGGGGTTGCGGGGCAGTGGTGGGGGAGGGGCGGTTGAACCCTCCAACCTCATCATTAGCTGCTGCTGCTAGCTTGAGCCAGCTCTTGGCAATCGGGGCAGGTGTAAATCATCTCATGTGCATTTTGGCCCATCCAGACCGCCGTCCCATTGGCGTCGGTCTCTTGGGCCTTAAAAGAGCGATGCACCTTGGCACAGTAGCTGCTGCTCTCACAAGACGGGGGGGAGGAGGCGTGATGACAAAAAAACAGACAAACGAGAGCGGTGATGTGAAGGTGGCTGGGCTGGATAAAAGTGAAGGGAGGTGGTGGTGGTGGTGGGAGGGCGAGGAGGACGGGACGGGAGGGGTTGGCTTAAATCAGGTAGAGGGGATAAATGAGGACGGTTTGTTTTAATGAATGATGATAAATAGGGGGAGATTAAAACTCATCAACTCACCAAGCTAGGTATATCATAGACACTATGAATATGAGGAGCACAAAGGCTCCGGCTGCTACACCATACACCCACATCTTCAGCTTCCCATCTGTGGAGGAGGAGGCTCGTCAGTTTGTCTGTCTGCTAACACGTTAAACATCATGGCACCATCAACCACTGAAGGCTGCGATCATTCATTCTCCCTGGAAGCTTTTACGTCTTTTTTTCTTTTTTCTTCTTCTTTCTCAAATGGCTTTAACATGTTTTAATTCTTACTATAATCAGAGCCGGACAGTAACGGAGTACATTTACTTAAGTACAATTTTGAGGGATCTGTACTTTACTAGTATCATTTTTGGGGAGTACTCATGACTTTACTCAAGTACATTTGAGAGGCTAACTTCCTTCCTTCCTTCCATCCTTCCTTACTCCCTCCTTTCCTTCTTCCCTTACACCTTCCTTCCATCCTTCCTTACTCCCTCCTTTCCTTCCTAACTTCCTTCCATCCTTCCTTACTCCCTCCTTTCCTTCCTTCCTTCCTTCCTTCCTAACTTCCTTCCTTCCATCCTTCCTTACTCCCTCTCTCCGTCCCTCCCTCCCTCCCTCCTTTCCTTCCTTCTTCCCTTCCACCTTCCTTCCATCCTTCCTTCCTTCCTTCCTTCCATCCTTCCTTCTCCCTCTCTCCGTCCCTCCCTCCTTTCCTTCTTTCTTCCCTTCCACCTTCCTTCCTTCCTTCCTTTCTTCCTTCCTTCCATCCTTCCTTACTCCCTTCTTTCTTTCCTTCCCTCCTTCCTTCCTTACTCCCTCCTTTCCTTCCTTCTCCCTCTCTCCGTCCCTCCCTCCCTCCTTTCCTTCTTTCTTCCCTTCCACCTTCCTTCCTTCCTTTCTTCCTAACTTCCTTCCATCCTTCTTCCTTCCTTCCTTACTCTCTCCTTTCCTTCCTTACTCCCTCCTTTCCTTCCTTCTCCCTCTCTCCGTCCCTCCCTCCTTTCCTTCCTTCCTTTCTTCCTAACTTCCTTCCATCCTTCCTTACTCCCTCCTTTCCTTCCTTCCTTCCTAACTTCCTTCCTTCCATCCTTCCTTACTCCCTCACTCCCTCCTTTCATTCCTTCCTTCCTAACTTCCTTCCTTCCATCCTTCTTTACTCCCTCCTTTCCTTCCTTCCTTCCTAACTTCCTTCCTTCCATCCTTTACTTGTACTTCAGTAAAATTTAGCAATCTGTAGGATCTGTACTTTTACTCAAGTAAGGAAGCTGTGTACTCTGTCCGCCTCTGACTATAATGAAGTATAATAGCATGAACACCTGGAAGATAAATGATAAGAGAGTTACGCGACGGCGGCGGCGGCGGCATGTGTCGTGTGTCGACTCCTGACAGACAGGAAGTCAATCCGTTCTGCACTCTTGCTTTCTAAATGTTTCTTTTACCGTCACGCACCATCAGTCACAGCAATCTGTGAAAATGCAGTTTCTCAAATGTTGATGATATATATGATAAATACATAAAACACACCAGCAGCAGAGTAGTTGGTACATGCAGCTGAGAAGACGGCCCGGATGCATCGTGAGTCAGTTTTATTCTATCGTGCACAGTTTGGAGTACAGATGTCTTAAAGCAGGGGTGTCAAACTTTTTCTTCCTTCCATCTGTCCTTCCTGTCTTCCTTCTGTCCTTCCTTCCATCTGTCCGTCCTTCCTTTCTTCCTTCTGTCCTTCCTTCCTTTCTTCCTTCTGTCCTTCCTTCCTTTCTTCCTTCTGTCCTTACTTCTATCTGTCCTTCCTTCCTTTCTTCCTTCTGTCCTTCCTTCCATCTGTCCTTCCTTCCATCTGTCCGTCCTTCCATCTGTCCGTCCTTCCTTCCTTCCTTTTGTTCTTCCTTCCATCTGTCCTTCCTTTCTTCTTTCTGTCCTTCCTTCATTTCTTCCTTCATTCTATCCTTCCTACCTTTCTTCCATCTGTCCTTCCTTCCATCCTTTCTTCCTTCTGTCCTTCCTTCCATCTGTCCGTCCTTCCTTCCTTCCTTTCTTCCTTCTGTTCTTCCTTCCATCTGTCCTTCCTTCCTTCCTTTCTTCTTTCTGTCCTTCCTTCATTTCTTCCTTCCTTCCTTTCTTCTTTCTGTCCTTCCTTCATTTCTTCCTTCCATCTGTCCTTCCTTCCTTCCTTCATTCTATCCTTCCTACCTTCCTTCCTTGCTTCCTTCCTTCCTTCCTTCTTTCCTTCCATCTTTTTAATGATCCGGCCCACATCAGATCAAATTGGATCCGTATATGGCCCTTGAATGAAAATAAGTTTGACACCTCTGCTTTAAAGCTAACGTTAATTAGAGCACAGTCGACGCTAAATCTTCACGACACAAACTGAAAGTAAACTCTCTCAGCTTTATGTATTAACTTCACTTTGAGGATTACACGGTGCTCCGTCTGCAGGTTGAGAGAACTCTACAAACGCTCGCCTTTCTAAAACCTTTTCCCATTAGATAAACTTATATGGTTGGCACTCAGAAAAATACAGGCTGATTTTCTTTTTCTTTTTTTTTCTTTTTTTTTAAATCCAGTAGTGAAAGTGGAAATATTTTAAATACCAAACCTGTACATGGGTCAGTGACAAATAAGGGTTGGCATGGTGAGCAATTCAAAAATAGTTTTAAAAGCATAGTTTTTAACCAAAAGTAAGATTGAATGCTCCTGAAAATGTCAAATAGTGTAACCACAAAAGAATGATGAATATTAAATAATTGATGCACCAAATAATTACTTCAGTTACTTTTACTTCATTAAAATATAAATAAAATGTAATTGGCCGAACTAAGTTTTTATGGTTACACCACTTAGACATTTTTGCCATAACCCTCTAATACAGGGGTGTCAAACATGCGGCCCGTGGGCCAGAACCGGCCCACCGAGGGGTGCGATCCGGCCCACTTTCCTTTGTGTTCTTTTCCTTCCTTCCATCTGTCCTTCCTTCCTACCTTCCTTTTTTCCTTTCTTCTTTCCTTCATTCCTTTCTTCCTTCCATCTGTCCTTCCTCCCTTTCTTCCTTCCTCCCTCCATTTCTTCCATCTGTCCTTCCTTCTTTCCTTCCTCCCTACCTTCCTTTTTTCCATTCCTTCCATCTGTCCTTCTTACCTTCCTTTTTTCCTTCCTTCTTTCCTTCCTTCCTGCCATCTGTCTTTCCTTCCTACCTTCCTTTTTTCCTTTCTTCTTTCCTTCATTCCTTTCTTCCTTCCATCTGTCCTTCCTCCCTTTCTTCCTTCCTCCCTCCCTCCATTTCTTCCATCTGTCCTTCCTTCTTTCCTTCCTTCTGTCCTTCCTTCCTCCCTACCTTCCTTTTTTCCATTCCTTCCATCTGTCCTTCTTACCTTCCTTTTTTCCATTCCTTCTTTCCTTCCTTCCTGCCATCTGTCCTTCCAACCTTCCTGTTTTCCTTTCTTCGTTCGTTCGTTCCTTCCTCCGTTTCTTCCATCTGTCCTTCTGTCTTTCTTTCCTACCTTTCTTCCCTCTTTCCTTTTTTTTGTCTTTCCTTACTTCCTTCTCTTCTTCCTTCCTTCCCTCCATTTCTTCCTTCTGTCCTTCCTCCCTACCTTCCTTTTTTCCATTCCTTCCATCTGTCCTTCCAACCTTCCTGTTTTCCTTCCTTCCTCCGTTTCTTCAATCTGTCCTTCTGTCTCTCTTTCCTACCTTTCTTCCCTCCTTCCTTCCTTCCTTCCTTCCTTCCATCCATCTTTTTAATGATCCGGCCCACATGAGATCAAATTGGTCTGTATGTGGCCCTTGAATGAAAATGAGTTTGACCCCCCTGCTCTAATATATTGTCATAAAATTGAAATATTATGCTTAACTCTTTTTAAATTTGGACTAAACCACTCGCTGTCATTGACCCATACATACATGAACATCGCTTCAGGTCATGATTGCAAAATGGGAGCTTCATAAAAATAATGTTTCACCTTTTTCTGACCCATGTTTATAGTCATCATTTGGCTGACTGTAGCATTTCCCAAAATATAAACCCTACAGCGTTTGTACCCTTTTTGACTTCCCCCTCATTTGTGACTCAGAAGCTTTTTAATGTGGTGGTATGACTTGATAAGGTGCATCTAAAGAGAGCATTAATGCATGGTTAGTTCCCCAAAAAACATGACAGTTAAGAGATTAAAGGTTTTCATTTGACAGCAACAAAACACCTTTACTATTTACATCTTTCTTTTTTTTTTCTTTTTTTACCATTTCCTGCAACCAAATGATTATTTTAAAGTAGTAGTTGCATGTATGGCAGTTTGCATTTCTGTGATGTGGTCTGACCTGGTCCGTAGGGCTGCAGGTACCAGGTCCGCCCGGTGCGTCCAGGCTGGTTGGTGGTGGGCAGGGTGGGGTTAATGGCACGACTGGTCTTCACATCCCCCTTCTTGTCCCCCGCTGTGGGGATCTCTAGAATTGGGATGGGGGCGCACTGGTCCAGCTGCCCAGTGGGAGACAGCACCTCTGTGAAGCCCTCCTCGCACATGCAGACTCCAGCCTGCAGGGGGCAGCGCAGCATCATGTTTAATGTGAGCTCCAGGTACAGTACAGTACATCATGATTATGTTGTATGGAAGTGAATTAATCAAAAGGGGGTTTTGGGATGAGACCCTGACTTTTGGTATGGTTGGGTGGCTAACCTGTCACTGGTTGATCACAAGTTCAATCCCTGTCTGTCCTCAGCAGCCACGTGTGCCGCTGACCCATCTTCATCTCATTCATTTTAAGTTAATCTAGATAAAAGCATCAGCTTCCAGAACAATCTAAACCATGTCAGAGTATGTTTGCGACCTCTTGGCCTCATCCCCTTATATTTAATTCCTGTTTCCAATTCTGCTGGAAAACCGGATAGTATTAACCTGCCTTCACTTTTTAATCTTTATTTATTCTGGAAGGGTTTGCTGACTAACCCTTGCACACAAAGTTATACACATTCAGTTGAAAGCTTCCGGTACAAACTACCTAAGCAGTGCTGGGAAGTAACAGTTACTAGTGCTAAGTACTGTACTTCAGTACAATGTTGAGGTACTTGTACTTCACTTGAGTATTTCCATTTGGTGCTACTTTATACTTCCACTCCACTACATTTATCTGACAGCTTTAGTAACTTTTCAGATGAAGATTTGACACAATGGATAATATAACAAGCTTTTAAAATACAACACATGAAAACTTTTTGGCTTTTGACATTTTACAAAAAGCAGTGTGTAGTCAGGGTCACATTTCAGATGTCAAAGATTAGAGAACAGAACAAACAGAAAACACATTTCTGTATCAGAGTTTTGTTCTTTCTTCTTTCCTCTCTCATGACCCCTCACATTTATCTGGTGACCCTTTGGAGGGGCTCGACCCCTAGGTTGGGAACCACTGGACTAAACTAGCTAATGTATATAAAGTAGTGTAAACTAGCTACTTAGCTTTAACTGTAATACTGCATACTACATCACTATAATACTGCAGTACTACATCACTATAATACTGCAGTACTTTTACTGTAATACTGCATACTACATCACTATAATACTGCAGTATTTTTACTGTAATACTGCATACTACATCACTATAATACTGCAGTACTTCTACTGTAATACTGCATACTACATCACTATAATACTGCAGTACTTTTACTGTAATACTGCATACTACATCACTCATAATACTGCAGTACTTTTACTGTAATACTGCATACTACATCACTATAATACTGCAGTACTTTTACTGTAATACTGCATACTACATCACTCATAATACTGCAGTACTTTTACTGTAATACTGCATACTACATCACTATAATACTGCAGTACTTTTACTGTAATACTGCATACTACATCACTATAATACTGCAGTACTTTTACTGAAATACTGCATACTACATCACTCATAATACTGCAGTACTTTTACTGTAATACTGCATACTACATCACTATAATACTGTAATACTTTTACTGTAATACTGCATACTACGTCACTAATAATACTGCAGTATTTTTACTGTAATACTGCATACTACATCACTATAATACTGCAGTACTTTTACTGTAATACTGCATACTACACCACTATAATACTGCAGTACTTTTACTGTAATACTGCATACTGCATGTTTCTTGTAGTATCTTTAAATTGCTCTATTAGTACTCTTACTTAAGTAAAGGACCTAAATACTTGTGAGTGTGATCTGTTGGCAGTGAGCAGCGGTGGATTAAGAGCCTTGCTCAAGAGACGCTGGTAATAAGGAGTTTTATACAGTATCTGCTTATTACCCTGGTTCAAAGTCCGGTTCTCATCAGACCTCATAAAATCTTCCCCAGCCACAACAGCTGACTGCTGAGGCTAGATTTGTTTATAAGAAATATATTTTCCACTAACATTAATAAACTTTGAGAATTTACTAGCTGCTGTATTTGGTGGATATAAATGTATTCGATTTCGATGGAGCTCAGCTGAGTGGCACTACAGAAAAATAGGTTTTACATCTTCATGCTGCCATCTTTTTTATTCCCTGCTGCGTTTAAATTAAATTGTGGCAGCAGTGTGTCACAGTGAGTACAGACACTGCCATTTATCTGGAGCACCTGTGCTATCAACTTTATGCTTTTTATTCTGTTTACTCTGTTTTTATTGTGCATTTTAGTCCGTAAACCAAATTTCTCTCTACAAGATTATTTTTTCTCCATTCTTTATTTTCGGTTAAATTTGCGGATATGAGAACAAACAGGAGCTTACCTCACTGCAGAAAGACTTTGGCATGAGACACGGCGAGTCACAGGACCCGTTGTCCACTGGAGGGTTCACTGGAGGACAACCTCCTGAGGGTCACATGACAGGAAAATCAAATAAAGTACATCATGTTTTCAAAGGAGTAGAATAATAAGAACACAAACAACAAGATGATTTGTGATGCTTTCATTTAAAAGGCTGTTTTAACCCTCCTGTCGTCCTCCCGGGTCAAATTGACCCCATCTCTTATGACTGTTCCTTCCTTCTTTCCTTCCTCTTTCTTTAATTGTTCTTTCAATCTTTCCATCCTTCCCTCTTTCTTTGTTCCCTCCTCCTTCCATACTTCTTTCCTCACTTCCTCCCTCCTTTCCTTCCTCCCTTCCTGCTCTCCTTACTTCCTTCCTCTTTCCTCCCTCCTTTCCTTCCTACCGCATTCCTTCCTTCCTTCCTTCCTTTCCTCCCTTCCTTCTCTCCTTACTTCCTTCCTCTTTTCCTCCCTGCCTCCCTCCTTACTCCTTTCCTTCCTTCCTTCCTTCTTTCCTCCCTTCCTTCTCTCCTTCCTTCCTTCCTCTTTATTTAATTGTTCTTTCATTCTTTCCATCCTTCCCTCTTTCTTTGTTCCCTCCTCCTTCCATACTTCTTTCCTCACACCCTTCCTCCTTTCCTGCTCTCCTTGCTTCCTTCCTCTTTCCTCCCTCCTTTCCTCCTCTCCTTACTTCCTTCCTCTTTTCCTCCCTGCCTCCCTCCTCTCCTTCCTTTCTTCCTTCCTTCCTTCATACCTCATTCCTTCCTTCCTTCTCTCCATACTTCCTTCCTCTTTTCCTTCCTTCCTTCTCTCCTTACTTCCTTCCTCTTTTCCTCCCTGCCTCCCTCCTTACTCCTTTCCTTTCTTCCTTCCTTCCTTCCTCCTGTCCTTCCTTCTTTCCTTCCTTCCTTAACCTGAGGACAACAGGAGGGTTAACATCTTATATGTTCAATGATTGTGTCTAAACTAAGACGATATCTATAACTCACTATCACTGATATAGCCGGGGTTACTTTTAGTTTAGTTTATTTGGATCCCCATTAGCTGTTACCCAGGCAACAGCTACTCTTCCTGGGGTCCATCTTAAAATAAATTTAACCAATTACAATTACAATATAACATAAATGCATACCTAAATAGAGTGCCCACCCACCCCCCCTTGAATAACCTGCGATGTGGTACTTGGCGTAAGAAAAGAGGAGCATCTTCTTATAACAGATATTCCTCTCCACATTTACTTTTGAAACTACTTTAGGTGAACAGCCTTATGTATGAATAGCTATAAGCTCCCATCGCCCACCAACTTCACTTCTTATAGAAAGAAGTCACCAGTTTTTTTTTTCAGGCAGTGTTTTACATATCTTATTCATATTTTACATATTTTGTGTAAATTTGACCTCCTACACAAAACTGCCACCAGTGGTTTAGACTTACTGAGACTCAGAGCTGCTGCAACCTCTCAGTTTCTAGACAGATACACTATTTATTATTCAAAACACTGTAGGGCAAAGTTTCACAACCTTTTTGACGAAGTAAATAATACTATTACAAATAATGATTTTATAAAATGATTCTAGGGGTCAGAAGTAGGGTTCATGAGCTCTTGTCACCACCTCAAGAGTTGTATGTCTACCAGGCGGGGAGTTCCTGTCCTCTGAAATGAGGCCAACCAGGAAGTAACTTAGAGCTGCATTCTATCAAAAGGCCACCAGGGGGCGACCGTCTCTATACAAGTCAATGGAGAATTCACCAACTTCTCACTTGATTTCTAACCTCAGTAAACGTTTTCAAAATGTGTTTATGGTCTCAATCGCTAGTTTAAAGCCTTCTTCAATGCAGTATGATGTTCATTTGGGACATTTTGGCCTCCCTGATTTTATATGTGACGATAAAGCAGGGTATGCATTAGGGCGTGGCTACGTCCTGATTGACAGGTTGATTGACCAATGTCCTCGAGATCCAGCCCTCGTAACCATAGCAACCTCCCCGCTCCGCCGTTGGCCCCGCCTCATGCCCATATAAGTAGAATCCGTGTTTTTATTTTCCCAGCATGCACCTGAAATTTTCAAGATGGTGCTGCCTAGATTAGAAACTATTGGCTTCTGAGCAGCAGTCCACAAAAAAATGGGTGACGTCACGGATGTTACGTCCATTTCTTTTATACAGTCTGTGATGTCTACCAGTTCTGACCAGCTCTAGCAAAAAAAGTGATTTTTTAATGTTTGCTTTTCTGTTTTATTTGAATATTTTTAGTTAAAACAATTAGTTTATTAGTGGATTCAATTAATAGGAAACAATTTAGATTAGATTTACCATTTAAGTCAATTTAAAGGGAAATAAACCCCCCAAACATTTTTGGCTCCAGCGTCTCAAATGTGAGCATTTGGTTGTTTCCTTTCTTTGTCTTTTCTGATGTTAAATTGACTATCTCAGGTTTCTCTATTGTTGCTCAAACAAAAAAAAAGCAAAAGCTGCAGCTCTAATATTTATCCAGGACTTCAGCAGAAAGAAGGCAAACATCAGAGTAAAGTCTATTTCAGACTGTGAATCTGTAGCAGGTTTACACTTTACAAAGAGTTTAGTGTTGTGGTGCATGACGATGAGAGTCAAGCAGTCACAGATAATGTAGAAAGAAATGTAGAACAGAGGTGTCAAACTCATTTTCATTCGAGGGCCACATACAGACCAAACTGATCTCATGTGGGCCGGATTATTAAAAAGGAGGGAAGGAGGGAAGGAAGGAAGGAGGGAAGGAAGGAAGAAAGGAAGGACGGATAGAAGGAAGGAAGGAGGGAGGGAAGGAAGGACGGAAGGAAGGAAGGAGGGAAGGACAAAAGGAAGGAGGGAAGAAAGGAAGGACAAAAGGAAGGAGGGAAGGAAGGAAGGACAAAAGGAAGGAGGGAAGGAAAGTAAAAAGAAATGGAGGGAGGAAGGAAGGAAGGAAGGGAGGGAGAAAAGAAGAAAGGGAGGAAGGACAGATGGAAGGAAAGAAGGGAGGAAGGAAATAAGAAGGGATGGAAGGACAGAAGCCCTCCCTCCTTTCCTTTCCTTTCTTCTTCCTTCCCTCCTTCCTTCCTCCCTCCCTCCCTTCCCTTCCTTCCTTCCTTCCTTCCTCCCTCTCTCCTTTCCTTCCTTGACTTGAGGACAACAGGAGGGTTAAACAAGTCAGTTCCCTGAAGGCGAGGTCTCATGTGAACGCTCTACAACGTGAACTGAACTTTAAGACCCTTAAAGACTTTCTTACCGGTGACACTGAGTCCATCTGAGCGCTGACACCAGATGAGTGGGCGAGTGGAGTTTAGACTGCTGCTACCTTCCTTCCTTCCTTCCTTCCCTCTTTCCTCCCTCCTTTCCTTTCTTCTTCCTTCCCTCCTTCCCTCCTCTCTTCCTTCCTTCCTTTCCTTCCTCATTTTCTCTTTCTTTCCTCATTTTCTCTTTCTTTCCTCTGTCTTTCTTTCTTTCCTTCCTTCCATTTTTCCTTCCTCTTTTCTTTTCTCCCTCCCTCCCTTCCTTCTTCCTTCTGTCCTTCCTTCCTCCCTTCCTTTCTTCCCTCCTTCCTTCCTTCCTTCTTTCCTTCCTTCCTTCCATTCTTCCTTCCTCCCTTCCTGTTTTCCTTTCTCCCTTCCATCCTTCCTTCCATTCTTCCTTCCTCTTTTCCTTTCTCCCTCCCTTCCTTCTTCCCTCTGTCCTTCCTTCCTTCCTTTCTTCCCTCCCTCCATCCTTCCTCCCTCCTTTCCTTTCTTCTTCCTTCCTTCCTTTGTTCCTTCCTCCCTCCCTTCCATCCTTCCTTCTTCCCTCTGTCCTTCCTTCCTTTCTTCCCTCCCTCCTTCCTTCCTTCCTCCCTCAAGTCAGTTCCCTAAAGGCGAGGTCTCATGTGAACTGAACTTTAAGACCCTTAAAGACTTTCTTACCGGTGACATTGAGTCCATCTGAGCGCTGACACCAGATGAGTGGGCGAGTGGAGTTTAGACTGCTGATCCATTTGTACTCGTAACATTCGCCCCCTGAGAGAAAAATAAAAAAACAATCAGTATCTACAGAGACTGTCTGGCATGAGTCTGCGATGAGGATCTCGGTCCACACATCATAGTGACAGATTAATAAAGCAGCTGCTAAATTATGGTTGTATAATAAGCTGCTGTCATATAATATCACTATCAGTGTGTCTTCACAGAAGGGTCCAGTTCAATGTTTTAATCTTCAGTAAGAGCTTTTGCTTAATGACTTTCTATCAGTGCTATTATGACTTTATCAATATCTCCATCAGTGCAGTAAATGACCATATTTCCCTACGGAGTTTCCTATGTAACCAATCATCAGTCCAGCACATTCAGGCTAGCATAAATGAACAATTTAACCTTGAACAAAAGAAAGATCTATTCTCTGCAGGCTTGGGTACAGTATCACTGCTGCAGTCAATGGCAAAGCTCCATCTGCTGCTTTCATGGGACAATTTGTCTGAGGCTGAGACGACATCACCCTTTCTGTTCTTCACTTTTCTCATTTCTTTCCTTTTTCTTGCTTTTGGCACAGATGGTTTTCTTTTTTTTTTTTCTCTTTCGTTCTTTTTTTTTCTCCAAATGTGTTAAGTTATCGTTGAATCACTCACTTCAGCCAGCACTTCCCACCATCTTTTACGAGCAGACTGGAGTTTTACTACTATAGAAACATTTCTCAGGGGAGGAGCTGCTCTGAAAGCAGAAATACTGTCAGTGGTAGTGTTAGAAAAAGTCACGAAGCTGGGAAGAAGAGAAGTAGCTGATTTTTAAACTGAAAGTAGATTCATTATAACCATAGTGTTATAAATGTAGTTGACTACATTTATTTAGCATTTTAATACCAGTTTACAGTGTTCCTATCATGCACCAACACACACATCATGCCAGCCATCAGGAGTGACTCAGGTTTGATGTCTTGCTCAAGGAAACGTAGACAGTATCCAGTCAGGATCGGGAGCGTACCTATGTTCCACAGGTCCTATGTTCCCCGATCGCGGCTAACTTGGTTGCTAGCTCAGCGGCTAATTGGGCTGCTAGCTCGGCGGCTAATTGGGCTGCTAGCTCTGCGGCTAACTCTGTTGCTAGCTCGGCAGCTAACTCGGCGGCTAGCTCTGCGGCTAACTCCGCTGTTAGCTCGGCGGCTAGCTCAGCAGCTAACTTGGCGGCTACCTCTGCGGCTAACTCCGCTGTTAGCTCGGCGGCTAATTGGGCTGCTAGCTCGGCGGCTAACTCGGTTGCTAGCTCGGCGGCTAACTCGGCAGCTAGCTCAGCAGCTAACTCGTTTGCTAGCTCGGTGGCTAACTCAGCTAACTGGCTAACTGTAGACGGGATCAGATCAGACCCAGTCTACCTTCTGAGCCTACGTTAGCTAACCTGCTGACCTTCATACCATCATAACTATCATATCATATCAGAATTGCATGCTATTTACATTCATACATTTATGTATAGCTACACTGGCGCCATCAGCAGGTCAAAGTTATCCAATTAAATATTTCTACTTCTTGTAAATGGATTGTCACAACATTTCATAATGCAAGAGTATTTATAAAGCATATTTAAATAAACAACAATAAAGCAATTTAAAGTGCTTTGTATAAAACATTAAAAGCACTGAGGCGAAATGCAAAATAAACAAACTATAAAAAAGGACATTTAAATACAATTAAAACTCTCATTATAGAGCTAAGAGAGTAGAAAACAAAGACAAGCTTAAACAGTATAAGACAGGTATATAATACACGGTGCAGTGGAAGGAATAAGTAATTACTTGATATAATTAAAAAGGCGGCAGCAAACAGAAAGGTCTTCTGCCTGGATCTAATAAACTATGAGTTGCAAACATTTACTGTTAGTAGATATTTTTGGTTACAGTATGATGTATTCCATCCCATAACTTTTACCACAATGAAGTTGATATTGTTGGTTTTAAGAGAAAAAACATATTTATTAGATGTATTAGGGCGTATTCACACCTGCCTTGTTTGGTTCGGACCAAACCAAAAAAATCGCTGGTGCGGACCTTTTGGGCTGGTGTGAACACAAACCATCGAACTCTGGAGCGGACCAAACAGTCGGACCGAGACCCAGTCGGAGAGGTGGTCTTGGTTCGCTTCCAAACGGACCCTGGAACGGTTCGCTTGATATGTGAATGCGACCGCGCTCGGTCCGACCCAGTTATAAATAATCACATGCCTTTTTGGACGCAACAGGCTCTCGTAGCCGACCGCATTATGGGAAATAATTGTTTGATTAGCGCCTTAGCAACTCCAAACTTGATGCAACATACGGAACAGCACATCGTAGAACTGACGTTGCACCAGAAGCTGGTGTTCCAAATGCGCCTGAAACATTTGCAACTGAATGACACAAATTAACATCAGCACAACGAGTGCAGCGCGCTGCTGGACGTCCATGATTGTTTACTTTAACCGGCGCTTTCCCCCCTTTTTTCCCTTACCGCTTTACACCGACCCCAGAGCTTTTTGTCCAATGATTGAACGATCTTTGCACACATGTGGGTTTGTTGACAAATTCTGGTCCACTTGCGAAAAGCGCAATGTGAACAGGAACCGCACCAAACCAAAAAAAGAAACATTGTATTTTGGTCCGGACTAAATAAGCGGACCAAAGGACTTTCCTGGTGTGAATACGCCCTTAGAGAAGATCCTCTGACTTTTCACCTCGTGCTGCCATGAAGCTAAATACTATATTTGTCCAGTTCTTCTATTAATCACCAAATTCCTGCAAACTAAAACTAGTCCACTAGAGTCTACCTGAAGTTATAAATATATATGTTTTATTGATTTAGATGAAGAAAAATGTGATCAGATTCCTTGTGGAGATATATGAGCAGAATGAATCATTTGTTCAGCTGTAACTGTAAATATATAGACTCATGTTTCATTGCACTTTTGTTGTCAGGATCCAGTTCGCCGCTGCTCCTTCTTTCTGTGTCCATGTCTTCTTTCCCCCAGGGCTGGGCGGGGCCTTCTGGTACCTACTGCATCCACCCTCCTCTGCACACCTGATTCTCATCAACCTGGTTTCCTGCTCTTCACATCTACAGCATCTATAAGCCGGTCTCTTCCTCCACTCATCACCAGTTCGTTGTCTCATCCACCGTGGTACACTCTCGGCTCTTTGCTCTTAGCTCTTGTGTTTAGTATGCTTTGATCCCTGTTTTTGGGTTTTTGGATGACACTTTTTGCTTTGGACTTACCTGTTTTGTGTTTCCTGTTTCTTTCCTCTAGCTCAGCCATTTACCTGCCCTCAGCCTTGCCTCGCCCAGCCCTGTCGTCACCAGCTGCATTTTTGTTTTTGTGTCTAAATAAACTGTCTTTGGCTGCAGAGCTGCATTGTGGGTTCAGTTTCTGTTCAGTTCAGTGAACTCCTGACATTTCTGATGAGCAGACTATCAATGTGTAATGTTATACTTGTATCAGACTCATGCACTGATGCATTTTTTACTTTACTGTACTTGTACTTTCTGTTATGCTGCTGAATAAACTGAAGATGGGAAGCCATAAAGTCAATCACTTATATCAATGATGAGCTCATATGAATCGTGCTTCTAAGAACAAACTTGTTGAATGTGAAAGTCGTCTTTGATGCAACTATTTGATCTGTTGTAATATAATAAATCTCACAAGGGAAGATTGAAACTAAATATATATCTAGGGTAAGGATATAAAAAAATATAATCCCCTGCTTTCTTAAAACATTCAGACAGCCTTCCCTCAGCAAAAAGAATAATTACAATACCTTCAATCTTTTCTAACCACTCCTCCTGTAATAATACTAACTTAAATTTAAAAGGTTTTCTTTTTTTGGATACCTTGTTAAGTAAGCTAATAGGATTATATCTGTTTTTAGAGTACCTCTGCCTGAAAGAAACAACAGACCTGTGTCCCAACTCTATATTACATCCTACTACATTATACATTATGTACTACTGTTAACACTGCAGGAACTGGATTTATATATTGTACCAATTTTATTACCTGAAACTGATGATGAATGTCCACACCAAGGAACGTCAATCATGTCGTGACTTTAAATTTGCATTCACAGATTTCTTTGGCAACATTTCACAGCGCTCATCATCATTCACTTGAAGTGATGTTTCTATCCACCTGATGAATGGATTTTAGTCCAATATTCACTCTCTTTCTCGCTCTGTTTTGGTCTCAAAAAAAGATTGATTAGTGCAGCTTTAAGCTACTGCCAATTTTCAAATTAAATAACAAAAAAAAAACAAGACAAATATGTGATTAAGGATTTATTTTTGTGTTCCTAAAGCTGTTGGGCAACTGTCCATAATTTTCTACATTTTTTTCTACTTTTCAGCAGCTCCTTTGTTGCATTTAAGAGCTCCATTGAGTGGTCATTACCGGCACAGCAGCAGTGTGCAAACTAAATAAAATCCAAAAATGCAATTTCAATCTGCGTGCTGCCAATTTTAAAACTTCATATTTTTTTTTATTGTGATTGCACAAAGCATGGTTAGAATTACTATACAGTAAAGTGTGCACCTGGGAAACAGCTTTGTGTCTGTTTTTCCTCAAGCAAGCCTCAGATCAAACATCTTTCCCTCCCTCCCTCCCTCTCTCTCTCCATCCCTAGCCTCCCTCCCTCCCTCTCTCTCTCCATCCCTAGCCTCCCTTTCTCCATCACTGCCTTCCCTCTTCCCCTGCCTTCACTGGTCCTGGCTGGGCCACTCCTCCTCCTCCTCCCTGGTGCCTTGAGAGATGCTGTGAAACCAGGTCAGGCTGGTGAAGACTGCTGTGGGGCTGTGTACAGTAGCCAGAGAGGGAGGAGAGGAAGAGTGGGAGGTGAGGGAGGGAGGAGGGGATGGGAGGGGGCTGGCTGCTCTACAGACTGAGCCTATAGATTTTGTATGTCAAGGTAGTGGGTGGTAGGGTTCAGACACAACCCACGTTAAATGAGCATGGAGGGGTTTCCTCTGTTCGGAGATCTAACTCAATAAATCCTGTCGGAGCCGGAGTGCAGAGGTGAAACAAAGAGATAGTTGTAGTTTGTCATGTTTTTGACTTTATACCGAGGTGGCACAGCGGTTAGCTCTGTTACCTCGCAGCAAGAAAAACTTCCTTTGATGCCCTCAATCCCTTCTCCACAAACTCCACAAACTTATTTTTCCTCTCTCTCTCTCTGTGGGTTTCTTCTTGATGTTCCAGTTTCCTCTCACAGTCCAAACATCAACGTTCAGATGGATAGACGTCTGAATAGCCTGCAGGTTTGACCCTGAATGTACTGTAAGTCTGTTTCTTTGTTAGAGTTCCTATATACTGACAAGCAGTCCATTATTTCCTCCTGCCTTCCACCTTATAGAGGCTGACATTGACTTCATTCACTGAGATCATGTGCATTAAGAGAACGTGGGTTAAGTAAAGGAAGAGAAGAATTAAACTCTGACTCTGCCACTTTGCTGCAAGGTAATTTGCATGCACTGAATGTTCACTTGTCAAAGAGACTTTTGTTAATTTGTCAAACTCGTCTGGCCATGAGAAGAGTGAAGCTGTCACTCACCTGTGCAGGACTGAGACTCCCACGCCTGGTCGGGACAGAGCTGCAGGTTTTCAGGCTCCTGGGCCAACACGGCTCGCGAGCGGGCCTGAACCGAACCGAACTCCACACCGGCCCCTTTGACACAGATGCTGACACACGAGCTCCAGTCTGACCACTCCATCAGGTAGCACTCACCTGCAGTACAGAGGAGACAGAAAACCTCTCAACAAGACTATACAAATATAACTGAGATGTAAAGAGCATTTTATACTGAGATGTTTTGAAGGTTTAGAGGATTTCAAACATGGAGAAGTTAAACTGTTGTAGTAAAGTTTAGTTTTTAACAAAGCTTTTTAGATTATTGAGATGTTGAGATGCATTTCAGAAATTACAAACATCTCAATTCTGAAAAATAAGCAAAATTGTTGTAAATGAAATAGAATTAAAATTCAATTAACACAGTAGTCATGACACTTTAAACTTAAAGCCATAAAAAATACAGAGAAATGAAACTGTCAATGCTTTGCAAATCTTTTAAATCATTTTATACATTTCAGAATGACACATAATAATTAAATTCCTCTTTGCAAATATATTGTTACACTGTTTAATAAAGAAAGCATGTCACAAAAATACATAATTGTAAATGTAATAAAATTAAAATTCAATTAACAGAGTGATCATGACACTTAGGGGTAAACTTTAAATCATATAAAAAGCCCTTATCGTCACCCCTCAGGGTCAGAAGTGCCACAGACGGCTCAGACTGAATGATCACGGTGCAACTAACAACCTCACATATTCAGCTCATTCAAAAGCTGCTAAATTAAATCTTCACAAATTAAACTACCTCACTCTGGCATCTCTTCGCTGGTATTCGTTTCGTGTGGATTTTTTTAAATAGCTGCCCGATGACCTGTGCAGCATTGCTATGTCTGGCCTTAAGCCATATCGCAAATCTTTTAATTTCCTATAAGCCAGTGTTGCTGCCTCCAATCTGTACAGAGGTTGGACCTTCTGTCTCTTCCACAGTTTAACAGTGAAAAGGTGTTAAAAGATCAGACCTGATTTGGACCTGCCTGAGCTGCTCCAGGTTGGCAGGATGAAGATTTTAATCTAGATTTGATGTGCTTTATTTCATTTTCACTGTTACTTTATGTGAATCTGTCATCACTTGATTTCATTTTGCTTTTATTTGACTGTTTAAATTATGCAAAAATATATCTGCATTGCAGTTTTAGTGTGGGTGTCCCTGGTAGAAATCAGATCTTCGGCTTTGGCAGCGCTAAAGCAATGTTTCACCTATTTATCTATGGATGAGAACAGTTTAATCTGGGTGAGATGCTGAAGTATGCAGCAGAGATGCATTCAGAATACAGATTTACATATCGTATCATGTGATGGTTGAGCTCCTTTGAAGAGTTTCAGGAGGAGGAAGGTGTGAGTCTGAGATGCAGGGCGGGTTGGTTTTGATCACAGTTGACAACTGCAGCTCATCAAACAACAGGGGAAATTGAACACGGGTCAAAGGTGCCAGTGCATGAAAGTGTTTGAATGTGTGTGTGTTCATAAAACCTGCTAGAATCCCCAATTTATCCCCAGCCATGTGCAAACAACCCTTGAATTTCTTCCCAAATGACACTATAGTACCTCCCTGCACAGAAAACAGTCTGTGCTTTTGATTGCTGTTTGATACTTCAGTGCTCCTGCAGTTTTGGCAAAAGGGGTTGGACTGACTTGTTATCTAGGGCAACGTTTCTCAGTGTTTTCCATCTCAGGGACCAGCAGACATCTGATGAGGTTTTTTTTTTCCACCCAAAATGAGAAACCCGCTATAGTGGAAACACACCACACACAGTTGAAATATAAAATAAATTCAAATCATAGTACTTTTAAATGAGTTATGGGTTGAAAAGAGGATAACACTTTTTCTCCCATATACAGTATCTTAAAGATACTCAGTCACGAATGATCAATGATAAACCAAAATAGACTTTGGAAATGAACTCCGCATTTGTGTTTTGTCTTTTGGCAGAAGCAAGTAACAATAATTCTCCCTTCAGGGACCGCTGACAGTGAAAATAACAGATTTATATTTAAGCTGCACGCTGTGAAAATACGCCCCTCTTATCAGGCTGAATCATAAATTGGAGGTTCAGTCTACTATCTTTTCTTATTGAAATATTGCCATTTTTCCCCAAAGGAAATAGAGATGTTGGTGTAGCATAACATCAGGGGTGCAGCCTCACAATATGAAGAGGGATGTTGTGGCTGTGGGAGGGGAAGTAAAGTGTTGCAGCTGCAGACCTGATGGACAGAGTCTAGCAGCTGTTGGGCAGAGTTCACCTGTCTGTGTCTGTCTGTCTGCCTGTCCTTCTGTCTGTCTGTCTCTCTCTCTCTCTGTCTGTCTCTCTCTGTCTGTCTGTCTGTCTGTCTGTCTGTCTGCCTGTCTGTCTGTCTATCTGCCTGTCTCTCTCTCTCTCTGTCTGTCTGTCTGTCTGTGTCTCTCTCTCTCTCTGTCTCTCTTTCTCTCTCTCTCTCTCTCTGTCTCTCTCTCTGTCTCTCTCTGTCTGTCTGTCTGTCTCTCTCTCTCTGTCTCTCTGTCTGTCTGTGTCTCTCTCTCTCTCTGTCTGTCTGTCTGTCTGTGTCCCTCTCTCTCTCTGTCTGTCTGTCTGTCTGTCTGTCTGTGTCTCTCTGTCTGTCTGTCTGTCTGTGTCTCTCTGTCTGTCTGTCTGTCTGTGTCTCTCTGTCTCTCTCTCTCTCTGTCTGTCTGTCTCTCTCTCTCTCTGTCTCTCTCTGTCTGTCTGTCTGCTCTACTACTCTACACCACAAAGCTACATCAAACCCAGCAGCTGATAAGCCTCCGTTACAAAACCTGAGAACAACTCATCAGACCCAACCTTTGAAGTGATAATCCAATCTGTGAGATTCTCTCTCTCTTTTTTTTGTATCTGTGGGTTTGACATCTTTGCTGCTAAACTGATACTATGCTGTTCTTTATGCTGTAGTGCTAAACCCATCACCTGTCAGTCAAAGTGGGGTCAATAGGCTACTGCTACATCGCCACCTACATATTACTGTGTTGATAAAGGTTTCCTAAGACACAATGGTTACTAATGACATGGCTAAACACCCATACTGTTAATGCTGCTGCAATGGAAGACCTGCAACACCTGCTTTGCTATACTAAAGTTTTACATAAGTGCTACAGCAGGAGACTATTCATAAAGTCCCCACAAACATGTATATATATTATACAGACACACATATGTTTCTCCCCCCATATTTTTTCTCCTTATTTCAGTTTACCCATTTAATTTATTTCTTGCAAGGCTAAAAATACTGAGTGTTAAAATGTTTTTTCCCCACTTCAACTGTGCAACTTGTCAACACTTTTATCTCTTAGCAACAACACATTTTTACCACAGAACAGCAAAATATCTCATTTTAAAGCTTAAAATAAAAGTTAACCTGGAGCACAAACGGTGTTGAGAGAGGTGGGCAATGTATCACTCCTTTGGTGAGTTTAATGTCTGTTATGCAGCATTACTCTACTAAACATGTCTATCCGTAGGCAAATTATGATGGACAAGAGAGTGGAAACAATAGTTTCTCAGCTGTGGGGTATATACAGTTAAAATTTATTGTGCTAAGTGTTCAATTGCTTCCCGTAGGAGAGAACAAGTTTGAGACATTTGCCCTAAATTCTCACATAAAAGCTGTTATTTCAGTTTTGTGGCAAGAATGAACAAATAAAGGCCAGCTGCTGCATAAATGACACTGGGAATTGCCCGGACTATAATGGTATAATGTACATTTCCAGTAGTACAACTATATAGTCTCAAAATATACACTAATCAGCTGTTCAGAGTTCCCTTTCTAAAAAAAAGAGATACTGTCTTTAGTCATTAATTACTTCCAGCTGCTTCTACTTTCTACTGTCAACGCAACTCAAACCTTAATGCAGATATTTTAACGTTGAAAGTGAAGCAGAAAAAGACAATATAGTGCCCTTGAGCTTCTGTAAAGTGTCTAATGTGAAACATCTGTGCAGAAAGTGCTGAGTTTCATTGACAGGAATTTCCCTTTGAATAAAAAAATAGCAAAGCAGAGCTGACTGCAAGTAATTAGTAACAGTATTAGTATTAGTAAGGGCACCTCTGTTAAATAGAGACACTCAGAGAGCAGAGTGCTGAGTCTGAAATGGCTTTACTGTTGTAGTGCTGTAAAATGTACATTCTGAATATACAACACACAAACAATATTAACCCTTAAACAGGCAGGAGTGGAAAATGAGATATAAAAAAACATAATTTGATGATACCAGTTATCTCATTTGCACCTGAAGTAAAAACATTTCCACAAATATTTTATGATGCATTTTGGATTTTATGATTGTATGAGTATCCTGGTGGAGATACAACTCATAAAAGCTCCTGTTAAGGTATAAAACATGACAATTGAATGTTTTATTTAATAAAGAGAAGTGAGACATTCTTGCTTTTCCTTGTTATTAATATCACACATACTAGTTTTATTATTTCTGATAAAGTAAAAACCTACCACAAGCTTCCAGTTTACCAATTAAAGGCACAAATACAATTAAACAAGCACCTTAACCAATCATCCTAACAAGAGTCTGCATCTCCTGGTGCACATTGTCTGTTTAAGGGTTAACACAAAATAGCATTAAGAGCAAATTAAATCAGGAGCAGATCAGATAATGGAAATGATTATAAGAAGTGTATTAAAACATTAATAAAGAATAAAGGCCCAGCTCTCTCTGCATTTAATGTAAATGAAGAATTCACCATAAGCTAAATCAGTGTTCTTTCCCCATAAATCAGTAACACAGAGCAGCAGAAATGTACTCATGAAAATGTTATGGATTGTGACTTTAAAAAACCAGGCAGCTGTCCACATAGGAGCAGGGAGTTCAGTCTCAGTCTCCTGAGTGTGAAGACTGATGTTTTTGAAGGTAGAGCTGGCGTGTGAAGGCGACCGTGGAGGATGGAGGAAGATGACGTCTGGCAGTCAACTGAAAGGAAAGCTTGATACGCCTCTGATTTTAAAGACTCTTTCCATTTTATGTAGTGAAACAAGTCATTTTAGACTTCTAGACTGTTTGGTTGCTTTACTATCCAGACTACAACAAACCACTGAAGGACCTGCAGTGATTAAATGTAAGTGCATCTGTGTACTGTATAATATTAAACAGCTTTTTGCCTTGCACATATACTGTAGTCTCAACTTAATCACAACAGATGTCGAGTCAAGACCTAAGCACTCACCGAAATAAAAAAGTCATCCTGTGCAGGTCAGTTGTGCACTAACACTGCCAGGTTTGAGGGTTTGCTGCTTGCTGAGGCTACCCATGCTGAAAATGTGTTCACACATGGCGCACTAACAAGCTTTGGGTGGAGGCATCAACCAAATGGCACATGGCATCATTGTTGTTTTAGGTTTTAATTCCACACCTCACCTGGGTCTGCTTAACAATTATGTATGTGTAGTTTGGGTGAGAGAAATCACACAAGGCTTTAACACTGTGTATAAACACAGCAAAGTCAATTATTCATTAAACTCCTCCACTGAACAGTCCGATCATAGCTTAGCTAGAAACAGTAGGGTTGTCAAGCTTATGATCTCCCTACATGTTAAGTGGTGTGAAAAGCTACCATGTCAGTGTTTATGGTAACATTTGAGGCTTTGTCATGGATATATTATAAGAGCTGGTTACTGGATTAGAAACAGTGCCCATTCATTCCAATAAGAATTGCTCGACTAACATGTACACTAAAAAAAGCCTCTTTCTAGCCTCTGGGTTTTTTCTCCATGTTATGCAGACCACTGAATATGTGCAGTCGTCTTTCCCCCTGCTGGTCCCACCCACGAGTTCCCGCTCAGCTCATAAACTTTACATTGTGATGACGTAACAGATTTTTAAATTGCTTTTCTCAGCTGTTTTACAAACATGAAAGTCTCATGCTGCATATCAAGCATCATTGAAGTTGTTGCATATACAGTAGTGTGACAGCGATGGCAAGATGATGGTGGAAGGGGTGGATGCAACTAGTTTAGGAATTATGGTTGCTGGTGTTGCTGGTGGGCCTGCTGATACTGTATGCAGGAGAGCTGAAGCCCCAACATGGATTTGTTGTGTTTTTACTCTAGTGGAAATGGAGCAGGTGGAGGCTGGATGTGATGATGCACCACACAGAGAGCAAGTCTGGGCTGTGCGGGCAGCAAAGATATGATAATAGATCTCTAGTCCAGTGTGCCCCAATAAGTGACCTCGTTGAGTTGCTGGACATGGGCTGCAGCTTCAAAGGCGAAGTGGTACTGATAAAAAAACGGAGGGCCAGATTGAGGATTATGGACATATAGTTATCAAGTTCCTGGCGGTGGGTGTGAAAATGAGAACAAAGGACGCCTCTGTAGAGAGAAAAAGCAAATGCAAAATCTGTGGGAGTAATTTCTCTGTAACGGGAGGATGTTCTCCCTTTCAGCTAGAAGTACTCTTCATGTCCTTCTAGGAATCTGTTGGCAGGAGGTTGGTGAAGGGAAGGCAAGAGGAGTACAAGATCTATATAAGTATCGTCTAAGAGCTGCTTACGTATATTGGCAGGAACAGGTGAAGGATGGGAGACGAGGGAGTTAGGGTGATGCATGGCAGGATTAGCTGAAAGCAAGGTGAAGGTGGTTGTTGTGAGCGAGGCTGGATTGGGTTGTAATGGGAGCCAGAGGTTTAATGAAGGATGAACAAGCTGTTGTGCAGACTGCAGGGGGAAGCTGGGTGCTAGCAATGCTGGTGCTGATGGCTTCAGTTGATGTAAATTGATGGTGGAGCTGATCAGTGACAGGAGCCTGACATCTTGGTGCCAGATGCCCCAGCTGAAGCAGACATTTCTGATTGCTGGAAATAGTGGAACTTGAGTTATCCTTGTGGGCGAAGGAGTTGGAGAACTGCAACGATGGTGGGGAAGAGTGCTCAAGTTGTCTTGTCCTTTCTTTCATGGTGGAGGAGGTGGGCTGGGAAAAGTGGAGGATTCGTCAGATGTACTGTAGTCTTGTATATTTAGAAGAGTTGAACCAGGCAGGATATAGGCCATAGAGGAGACAGAACCTACCGGGTTACCTGCTTCACGGGTGGTTTTTGGAGCACAGAGAGTTTTCGGCTTTCTCAGTTGGCATGGGCTGATGAAAACCTTGGATTTGGATGTCCTGGTTTCTTGTGAAAAAGGTCATTGTCCGAGGGAAATGCTGAGATAAAGTCCATGATCACGATGAGCTGAGTAACTGAATAAATTGTCGCGTATGAGATATTTTTGTCTGAATATGCTAAAGCAATGTTGATGCTTCTAGGTTCTGTCACAGAACACGAGGACGACAGGAAGCTGGAAGAGGTGCGGTTAAGCTGAGGTCCTGCTCCTCAAACTCTGCTGTATAAGCTTTGATCAATAACTTTGCCCGCAGTGTCTCTGTATTTGTAGCTGTATAATCCTGTTTGTATTTGCTAAACACAGAAGTTTCTTAGATGTTGCTGCGTAATTAAAGTGAGGCTCAGGCACATGGTCGGCAAGTCTTTGATGTTAGCAGTAATAGTATTGATGTGAGTGGTGGTACTGTATGCCTCCTGTTAGTAGCATTTCCATTTAAAACACTATTAGTTATAAATATTGCTGTTCATGTTAGTAACTTTATCAGTGTCCGAACTGAGATTATCATCACTGTTAACCCTGTTATCAGTGAAGTATCAGTGAAGTGCTATTCTAAACAGTCTTAACAGTTCCCCCTATTCTTCATCAATATAAAAGCTTGCACCAGAGCATCAGTCATCAGAGCTTTAATCTGCTGGAAAGCATGTTGGCAATTATCAGTCCTCTCACAACCATTTTTTGGGCTCAACAGACCAGTTTGACAGACGACAAGTTTTTGCAGACCCTGTTATAGTAACCAGTCATGCCAAGGAAGCAGTGCAAGTCATGTCTGAAAGCAAAGACAGAGAATGCCAGGATCACCTCCACTTTAGACTGGACCAGGCACACTTCACCTCAGCCTATTATTTTGCCCAGGTGGGCCACAGTTACCTAACCAAAGTCATATTTTTCCAAGTTAAGTCTCAGATGTGTTTTGTGTAACTGCCCAAAAACCTTGTGAAACTGCCGGATGTGCTTTTGACTACCTCATCCAAGAAGGCTTCACCACCAGACAGACCAGACACCACGATATTAAGCATCCCAAAGGCTAACACCTTGCTCTACAAACATTCATCAAGTGTTACAAAAGCTGAAATCTCCTTGGCACGATCTGTTAATGGTACTTGCCAGAGCCCTTTCAGCAAATCAAGTTTAGTTACGAACGAGGCATTGCCAACATGGTCCACACAATCCTCCATCCTGGGCAGCTGATCAGATTTGTCCGACTTGTCCATTAAGAGACAGAGAGAACCCCATGCACTCAAACTGGGTACTGCAATCCCATACACAAGCATGAACTCAACCTCTCTCTTAAAACAACAACACTTTTCAGGATTAAAATGATATTGATGGTGCTTAACAGGTGGTAAGTCACCCACATCAATATCGTGTTGCAAAACTGTTGTATCATCATCATGCATCAAGCTGAGTGAACACTTCTGACTTCTTCAACCGCCCCTGCACCACTGCTTTAGACAGGGACACCAATGTCATCCTCACCGCCTGCAGTGGGCATTGCCACCAAGGTTACAGCAGGTACCACACTGTCTGTACCGGACAGCACCACCACACAGGCAGAGACAGATTTGCCAATTTCAGCACTGGACAGCTCCACAGACGAACTGCCAAAATCACCAGGAGCAGAACTGCCAGCTACACCATCCAGGCCAAGCTCAGCCCCATGCTCATGGTAAGGTTTCAAGGTTTTTTTTAACCACATATGGACCACTGAAGCGAGCCTGTAGACTGCCAAGGATGGGTAACAAAACAAGCACTTTATCACATGGGGCAAAAACTCTCAGCTCTCAGCTTTCTGATCATACCAGCTTTTCATTTTAGTTTAAGCAGCACTCAGCTTTTCTATCGCTAGCTCACAAGCACAAAGAAGCTTTAAATGACAGTCTGACAAATTCTAGGGTTCAGCCTCCCCCAGCCATTTTTCCTTTAACAGCCACAGCATGAGCAAAAAAACCCTGAACATACCACTCTAAATGAAAGACCACACTGCTGCTGTGTCCTCCATGAGAAATGGAGCAAAAACTTCAAGCGCCAACTCACTGGACACAGGAGCTAACTTTGGCACAGGACTAGCAGGTTTTAACAAAATGGCACAACAGGAAGCAAAGTAACACACTCCGACTACTCGAGAGCAAAAACTGGCTACTGCACAAACAAAGTGCTACTGTGACAAAGTTAAACCTCAGAGGACACACCACCCGAAACACCACCTTAACCAAAGTGCACACACACACACAGATAATTTGTATGGATGAAATAAATGTGCGAAAACTGGACTACCAAGCCCTCATCCTCAAAAAGAACAAAATAAAACAAAAAGGAAAGTATGATTTTGCATATTCAAGACCCTTTCACATGGTGATGGGGCGGCTGTGGGCAGGAGGTAGAGTGGTCGTCCTCCAATTGGAAGATTGGTGGTTCGATTCCCGGCTCCTCCAGTCCACATGTCGATGTGTCCTTGGGCAAGACACTTAACCCCAAATTGCTCCCGTTGCTGTGCCAACGGTGTATGAATGTGAATGAATGGTTAGATTCCTCTGATGAGCAGGTTGGCACCCTGCATGGTAGCTCCTGCCATCAGTGTATGAATGTGTGTGAAAGGGTAATATGACATGTGATGTAAAGCGCTTTGAGTGGTCGCAAAGACTAGAAAGGCGCTATATAAGTAAAGTCCATTTACCATTTAGCATTTACATGGTTCTACTTTTAAAAGAATCAGCAGGAGACAGCGTTTTTAAACCAACTGACTGACTTCATGTTAAATAGCTAGCGAACTACAGCTGATTAAGACTTCTCTGTTGTCATTTCAGCTGGTAAAATTGATTGTTGCTGCATGGTCAGCAATGAAAACCTTGCTTCTGTCTACTTCTGTGACCCACAGTTTCTCCATATGATAATTTTATATATGTGTGATAAATCTTCTACTCTAACTGTAATAATAATTTCTGTGCAATAGATCAGAAAGCTTGACTGGTGCTTGCACTTAAATCTTGTATTCTTTTTCTATTTATTTCTCCTCCTCCTTTCTCATTAATTTAAATTTTGAATGATCAAAAAAATGAACGTGAATGTGTAAATCTGAATTGCCTTTGTGTTTAGAAATATGCCAAATTAAAGTGCTTTATGATGAGAATACCAAGAACAGCATGCCATGTCTGTAATCATCACTGACAAACACATCTTCAATCTGTTCTCCTCTTAATCTCTACTCTGAATAAATGGATGAAATATACACTTAGTCAGTTACAAATATGAGGACTGATACTCAGAGTTTTATCTGAGCTTGCCATCTTGACTTTTTTTTTAATAAACTCTTTGGGTTTTTGTTATCTCGCTAACACAGATTATTGATTGCAGCCCCTTCCCCCCCCCCCCCCCCCCCCCCCCCCCCGTTAGTTTATCTCTGTCTGTCTGCATGCGTGTTTTAATCACTTTGCTTCTGTGTGTCTTCACTACACAAATGGAATAAATTGAATTGTCGGGGTCACAGCTTTTCATTTGGATTTGCCTCTCGGTTTATTTCACAGGAAGAGTAGGTGGTCCTCATAATTTGTACAATTCTACATAAAAATGAATATTGCTCCTGGCAGCACTGCCTCTGGCTTGGCCTTGGACGAGCATGCATCTCCAGTGGGAGGCGTGTGAGGGATTGTGTTCTGACTTGCTGCACTTGTGAAAACCACATGACACTTTTTTTTTTAATGTGAGAAGAAAAAGAAAAGAAACTGCTGCTGGTTGCTGATGACATTTTAAAATAAAAGTACATTACAGAAAGCTTTTGATTGTGCTTCTTAAATAAAAAAAAGAATCCCTTTTTACTTTTAAACTTAAACCATAAACTTAATTTCACATCTTTTAACTTCTCAACAAGGGTTGCAAAATTCCGGGAATTTTCAAACTTGGAAACTTTCCATGGGAATTAACGGGAACAAACCGGGAATTTACTAAACTGTAGCTATGTTCTTATTAGAGAACTTAAATATAGTTGTGTAAAATAATATTTTAGCATAATCCTGACTAAAACAACCAGATATCATGCAGTACAGTTGAATATCTATTATCTAGCTATCACATGCTCACATAGCACACTGTTTACTGCAGGGCTACTGAGACCGTACCCCCTACATGCACTGTGCATACTGAGACCACACCCCCTACATGCACTGTGCATTCCTCCATCACATGCACAGATGATTTCTACAATTCTGGAGCAAACTTTTGAGCCCAGAGCACACAACTTGAAGCCAGATTTGTGAGCCTGTGGACTGCACAAAGTTAATTTTTGAGTAATATTTAACTCCACGTTCATGTTGTCTGATTGTTCAACTTGATCATGTTCAACTTATAAATAAATCTGTTTTAATTGTATTATTTGTGCTTAGATATGATACCTTTCCACTAAATTACCCTCAATTCCCATAAATTCCCATAATTCCCATAATTCCCATGGAAAGTTCCAATTTAGAATATTTCCAAAATTCCCCAGCTTAATTTCCATGGAAATTTACCGGAAACTACACATATGAACTCTTTTCTCCGTGTGTATCTCACTGACAAGGCTCTCTGCGTGTCTGAATGCACAGATTTGGCTCATTAGCATCACATAAGAAGATTTTCTGTGCACAGTAGTCTGTGAGTAAGTGAGGGCAGCTCCACTTTTACCGTAATACCTGGAGAAGCTGAGCCATTAAAATAGAAACGTTCTGACAAAATTGAACAATCCTCAATATTTCAGCAGTTACAGGTCTGGGTCTGAATAGGACGGCGTCTGGGTCTGGGTCTGGACCCGCGGTCTGCCTATTAGTGACGTCTGATGTAGAGTAGAGTGGAATATTTATCATGATTAAGACTGTCTGACTTACTACAGGAAGTGAAGTACTAGTACCTACAAGGAAATTACTCATATAAAAGTTATACAAAGCATCTCCTCTAATGTAGACCATTTATTATTATCATCATATATCTTTATACAGCGTTCAGGTGAGCCCCTACCTCTGACTTTAAAGGTCATGAATATATATACTGAGTGCTATTGGTTAGAGATAATAAAATCTACCCTTTAACAGAAGTATTTTTAGGTACCGCTATGTGCTATAAATCAAACTGCTGTGTCTCTACAAAGCACAATAGAGTCGTAATGGATTGTTTCACTCGTACCTTTCTTCAGAGCGCTCCCAACTACTTTGCTTTGCTGTTATTCTCTCACTCAGTAATGCTGGTGAGCACATTGTTATATTAACCTGTAGACGGTGGCCTTGTAAAGATAAATCAGTTCAACAGCTGAGAGAGAGATTTGGCTGCAACATCAACACAGAAGCACAGATCCAACCTAAATTCAGCATGAAATTTGAAGAGGGGAAAAAAAAAGTATTTGAAAGTTTATTTGAAGATAATATGAAGCTTCAGCCTTCACTTTGGATAGATGAAGCTTCATATTAGCTTCAAATAAACGTTTAAATACATTTTTTTGCCCCGAAGGAAGGTTGTGGGTTTTTATCTCCCGTCACTTACACTGAAAGCACTCTCTGAAGGGCTCTCTTATACTAGCCAGTATAAACAGGAGGAATGATTTCCTATTTCCTATAAAAGTGTATCATAAAATAAAGCACTGGCAGCTGAAACCTACTTTAACTAATTTTAAAAAGATGGTCACATGTGCTGACAGTGAAGTCGAGAAAGGTTAGCGTTAGCGGCTAATGCTACTTCTGAGTGACCCCTGGCTGCTCCTGGTTATTAAAGGCTGTTTTATTTACAGAGACATGAGCTCACATGGCTTTATAAACCAAATGAAGCATCATATTAGTAATTTTAGTATCACAGCCTCACTTAATTGTTGTTGGTGTGGCAGACGACATCATTTTCTGGAGATTCAGTATTTGAAATAATTGCGGGAATAATTTATTTTAGTCACACTTATTAAAATAGTAAAATTATCCAATACAGATTGTGGCTGAATCGAATTGTATTAAAGGGGCTTTTAAAACTCAGTGTATCGCATTGTAGTGTTAATTGAATCATCTCAGAGGGAGACACACACACACACACACACACACACACACATATTGGCATTCAGGTTGTTAACCCTCCTGTTGTGTTCGAGTCAAGGAAGGAAGGGAGGAAGGGAGTAAAGGAAAGAAGGCAGGGAGGGAGAAAGGAAGGAAGGAGAGAGAAAGGAAGGAACGACAGAAGGAAGAAAGGGGGATGGAGGACGGACGAAAGGAAGGGAGGAAAGGAATTAAGGATGGTAGGAAGGAAGGATGGAGGAAAGAAGTAAGTAAAGAAGGAAGGTAGGAGGGAGGAAAGAAGGTAGGAGGGAGGGAGGAAGGAAGGAAAGAAGGACATAGGAAAGAAGGAAGGAAGGAAGGAAGGAAGGAAGGAAGGAAGAAAGGAACGACGGAGGAAAGAAGTAAGGAAGGAAAGAAGGTAAGAGGGAGGGAGGAAAGAAGGAGAGAAGAAGAAAGAGAGGAAGGTAGGAGGGAGGAAGGACAGAAGGAAGGAAGAAAGGGGGAGAAGGAGAGAGGAAGCACAGATGGAAGGAAGTAAGTAAGTAAGGAAGGAAGGAAGGAAGGAAGGAAGGAAGGAAGAATAATGAGTGATTACCTGGGCAGGGAAGAGTGCAGGCCTCTTTCAGACTGATCTGTTTGTCTCCATCGACAGATAACTCCAGGCTGGCTGCACAGCTCCTCGTCCACCAGGCTGCTCTCGCCGCTGTTCGACTCGTCCGACACGAAGCAGGAAAGGTTTCGGTAGCGCATGCCGTGTTCCGCACACCACACCCTGACAGGATAGGAACACCACAGAAGAAGAAGAAGAAGGAGGAGGAAGAGGAGGAGGAGGGGGAGGATGATGAACCAACATTCATTTTTAGTTAACCCTTAAACAGGCAGGAGTGGATAATTAGATGTACAAAAAATCCTAATGTGATGTCACTAGTTATGTCATTTGCACCTAAAGTAAAAACATTTCCACTCATATTTTTAATATATTTTGGATTTTATGAGTTGTATCTCCACCAGGATGCTTTGCCCTTATTAAGGTATAAAATGGTCATAATGGTTAAAAACACTTAAATGTGTTATTTAACATAGTAAAGTGATACATTCTGCTCATTATATCACACATACTAGTTTCTAAACTGATTTTTTTATCATTTCTATCAAAGTATAAAACCTACAACACGCTTCAATTCTACCAATTAAAGGCTCATATACAATTAAACAACCACCTTAACCAATCATGCTCCTTAACCCTTAAACAGGCAACGTGCACCAGGAGATACAGACTCTTTAACCTTCCTGTTGTCCTCCCGGTCCTTCCTCTGTCCTTCATCTGTCCTTCCTTCCTTCCTTCCTTCCTTCCTCAGATCTAAGTTCAGCTGTTAGGGTAAATGTTCCCTCCTTCTGTCCTTTCTTCCCTCCTCACCTGTCCTTCCTTTCTTCCTTCCTTCATCTGTTCTTCCTTTCTTCCTTCCTTCATCTGTTATTCCTTCCTTCCTTCCTTCTTTCCTTCCTTCCTTCATCTGTTCTTCCTTCCTTCTTTCCTTCCTCCCTCCCTCCCTCTCTCTCTCCCTCCCTTCCTCCTTTCCATCCTTCTTCCTCCCTCCTTCCTTTCCTTCCTTCTTCCTCCCTTCCTTCCCTTCTTCCCTCCTTTCCTTCCTTCTTCCCTCCTTTCCTTCCTACCTTCCTTCCTCCCTTCCTCCTTTCCTTCCTTCTTCCTCCCTTCCTTCCCTTCCTCCCTGCTTTCCTTCTTCCTCCTTTCATTCCTTCCTTCCTTCTTTCCTTTCTTCCTTCAGGTGCAAATGACATGATGATGACTAGTAAGGCCTGTTTAAGGGTTAATACTGAAGACATTTAAAGTAGCTGAAAGTATATATTAATGCTATTAATGTGTGCTGCCTTTTACAAAGTGCATATAAACATTAACAGCATGAAATATTAATGACACATACTCTTTAAAGTTGCAATTTTCAGACTGATGCACACAACGCTGTCGCCCCCACAAACTTTTATGAAGTTAAAGGTAATGAAGGTAAAAGCAGCTATCCTCCATTGATCTTCATTATTAAATTAATATAAATCACCACGGAGCAGATGAAGATAAGGAGAGAGTTTTAAAGCCAGGAGGAAGATGCTGATATTCTGGAAACTCCACAAATGTTAACAGGCTGTGGGTAAATACTACTCTACAGTATCAGTCAAAGGTTCCCCATTCACTTCAATGAGAACCCTTGGTAACACTTTATAATGAGTACACACTATTAAGCATTAGTTAAGCATTAATAAATACTGAATTCATCATTTATAACACATGTTTCTGCCATAAATACTCATTACTCATTACTTCCTCCCTCCTTTCCTTCCTTCTTCCTTCTTTCCTCCCTCCTTTCCTTCCTTCTTCCTTCCTTCCTTCCTCCTTCCTTTTCCTTTCATTTTCCTTCCTTCCTTCCTCCCTCCTTTCCTTCCTTTCTTTCCTTTCCCTTCCTTCCTTCCTCCTTCCGTTCTTCCTTCCCTCCTTCCTTCCTCCCTCCTTCCTTCCTCCCTCCCTCCTTCCTTTCTTTCCTTCTTTTCTATCCTCCCTTCCTCCCTCCTTTCCTTCCTTCCTTCTTCCTTTTCCTCCCTTCCTACCTTCCTCCCTCCTTTCCTTCCTTCTTCCTTCCTCCTTCCTTTCTTTCTTTCTTTCTTTCCTATCCTCCCTTCCCCCCTGCTTTCCTTCCTTCCTTCTTCCTTCCTCCTTCTTTTCTTACTTTATTTCCCTTCCTTCCTTCCTCCCTCCTTTCCTTCCTTCTTCCTTCCTCCCTCCTTTCCTTCCTTCCTCCTTCCTTTCTTTCCTTCTTTCCTATCCTCCCTTCCTCCTTCCTTTCTTTCCTTTCCTTTCCCCTCCCTTCCTCCCTCCTTCCTTCCTTCCTTCCTTCCTTTCCTCCCTCCTTTCCTTCCTTCTTCCTTTTCCTCCCTTCCTTCCTTCCTCCCTCCTTTCCTTCCTTCTTCCTTCCTCCCGTCCTCCTTCCTTTCTTTCCTTTCATTTTCCTTCCTTCCTTCCTCCCTCCTTTCCTTCCTTCTTCCTTCTTTCCTTCCTTCTTCCTTCCTTCCTCCCTCCATTCCTTCTCCGTTCACAGTGAGTTGTAGCTTACATGCAGTTTTTAATGGGACCCAGCTGACCTAACATGACATTAAATGTAGTTAGGAAGTGTTGGCTCTCTCTCTCTCTCTCTCTCTCTCTCTCTCTCTGTCTCTTTCACTTTGTCTCTCTCATTCGAGGAGGCTGAGATTATTGGACACTTGATAAAGTTAATTGAGAGGAACAAATGATCTTAATGAACTGTATAGGCGGTGGCTCGTCTCCTGCTTCCCTATAAAAACAACAACCGGGCTTGTAAAGTTTGCTTTATGACACACAGCAAATGCTTCTTTCACAAATCTGCCCTGCTCGTCTAGCACAATGAGAAATGGGGTGTAAGGGAAGACACATTTCTTGGCAGTGGTATTGGTTTATAGGAATGTATTAGTATTAAAACTGTATTAGATTGATTTTTACTGTCTCCCCACTAAATAACTCTATGGGCAGGGATTTGATGGGGCTGTTCATCAATACTTTAGGC
>JAJDFG010001515.1:0-7500 GCA_021039105.1 Scomber colias
GGAGTCTCTAACCAGCAGTTAGTCTGTAGCACCATCTAGTGGCTCTGATGGGGAAGTGCAGGTTGTTTTTCTCTCCTCTCTCTCCTCTTTGAGTTTGAAGTTTTAAACAGTCAGTACTTTAGAGGAGGAATCAGAGCTGCAGGGAAATCATTCATTATCAATTTATTCAGTTCAATAACTTATATATTATCCATTAAAGGGCAGCAGTTAGCAACCTTTATCAACAGACTCACAAGATTCAAGATTCCTTTTATTGACATTCATGCAAAGCAGAACGAAATTAGGAAGCAAAGCACTGATAAAATAAATTGAAATAAATAATTTACATAATTAAAGAAATAATAAAGTTCATCACAATTAAAAAAAAACCCAAAGGCTATTAGTGTAAAAACTAAAATGAATCATCTGTAAACATTGGATAAATTGCTTTGTCTATAAAATATTGGAAACAAGGATAAATGCAAAAGTATCCCAGAGTCTCAGGTGATATCTTCTACTAATAATAATACTTTGATAAAGCACTTTCACACGTGGAACGTGGAATGAAAGACTTGAGAATATTAAATGTTAAAATTAAAAATAAAGTGAAACAGCTCTCCAAAATCCAAAGATATTCAGTTTACAGTAAAATCAGAGGAGGAGCTTGAAGCAGATATTTGGCAGATAAATTACCTTTGTCTCATTACTTATTATTCTCAATGTTCTGCTTCTAAATGAGACAAATCAGAGCAAACATCATCAAACGTCATCATCCTTCGTTAAAAACTTCTCATAACTCATCGTCACAGATTCATTCAGCTTCGTGAGAGCAATAAGAACAATAGAGAACCTATGCAGAGTGGAGAGATGAACATTCGTTGCACTACAGAGTCGATCTACTGCCGACCGTCGTGTGTTAGTCTCGTCTAGTCTGAACATTTAGTTTCAACCATATGAGGAGCAACTGATCTCTCATCCTTCATTACAGTTGGATATGAGACACATTACAGGAGGAGTTAAACAGGAATAATCAATGTACAGCAGAGTTTCTTATCCAGGTTTGTCTTGATTCAATACAATACTATATGTGCCATTATGTATTTAAAGTTGTAGTGAACTAGACCTCACTGTAAGAAAATGAGGCTCAAAAAATCACTCAGCTGTCGTATAAAGTTAGTTTAATTGGGATAAATTGAGTCCATATATTCTAAAGTTAGAGTCTGTTTAGAGGGAAATTCCTTCAAATAGATAATAAATGTGAGGTTTGCGGACTCTGCAAGTTCTACAGCAACCAAAACCAATTTCCATTCATATAATGGCAGTAGTGTTGAGTTAAGACAAACCTTCACCGGTCCTTTAAAAGCTGTGTTCAGCACGTTTCAGCCAATAGACGACAGGAAGCAGGAAGTAGACTCTGAACCAAGTTTACAGGAACATGCATCCTGATAGTATCCTGAACATATCACCAAAAATCGAACCTTCTAGAGCAGGGATGTCAAACATGCGGCCCGTGGGCCAGAACCGGCCCGCCAAGGCGTCCAATCCGGCCCACTTTCCTTCCTGTCATTTGCCCTTCTTTCCTTCCTCCCTTTCTTACTTCTTTCCTTCTTTGTTTCCTTCCTTCCATCCTTCCTTCCTTCCTTCCTTGTCTTCTTTCCTTCCCTCCGTCCTTCCACCTTTCCTTCATCTTCTTTTCCTTTCTTCCTTTCCTTCCTTCCTTTCTTGCTTCCTAATCCCTTTCCCTTCCTTCCTTCCATCTTTCCTTCATCTTCTTTTCCTTTCTTCCTTTCCTTCCTTCCTTCCTTTCTTGCTTCCTAATCTCTTTTCTTTCCTTCCTTCCACCTTTCCTTCATCTTCTTTTCCTTTCTTCCTTTCCTTCCTTCTTTTCCTTTCTTCCCTTCCTTCCTAATCCTTTTTCCTTCCTTCCTTCCTTTTGTCTTTCCTTCTCTCCTTTATTTCCTTCCTATCACTTTTCTCTTCTTTCCATCCTTGTTTTCCTTCCTTCCTCCCTTCCATCTTTTTAATGATCCGGCCCACATGAGATCAAATTTGGCTGTATGTGGCCCTTGAATGAAAATGAGTTTGACACCTCTGTTCTAGAGTAACATGATCGTCCCTCTGGAGCCTTTTTCTGTCCTGGTGTTTAAAATCTTCTACTTTCCTCCTCAGCACTCGTTCATTTAGGTTTCCCGCTGTATTTCCCATATTTCTAGCTAAATATTGTTATTCTGTGATTCTTTCTTATCGTTGTCAGGTTACGTCAGCAGTAAATGCGACAGAAGCTTCAGTTCAGGTCTTACAACGCATACGATGATCCAACTTCAAACTTCAAACTATATAAATCCTTTATTTCATTGTTAACCTTCCTGCCGTCCTCCCGGGTCAAATTGACCCCGTCTGTTTTGACTGTTCCTTCCTTCCTTCCTTCCTTCCTTCCTTCCTTCTTCCTTCCTTCCTTCCTTCCTTCCTTCCTTCCCTTCCATCTGTCAATCTTTCCTTCCATCGTTCCTACCTTTCTTCTGTCCTTCTTTCCTTTCCTTGCGTCTTTCTGTCCTTTCCTTGCATCCTTCTTCCCTTCCTTCCCTCTGTCCTTCTTTCCTCCCTTTCTCTCTCCTTTCTTTCTCCCTTCCTTCTGTCCTTCTTTCCTTCCTTCTTTCCTTGCATCCTTTTTTCCTTCCTCCCACCTACCTTCCTTCCGCTCTATACGTTCCTTCCTTCCCTCCTTTCCTTCCTTTTTTCCTCCCTACTTTCCTTCCTTCCCTCCTTTCCTTCCTTCTTCCTCCCTTCCTAACTTCATTCTTTGACTTGAGGACAACAGGAGGGTTAAAGTTACAGGTTTTAATCTTGTTTTCAGAAGCTTCAGTTCAGGTCTTTACGCATACGATGATCCAACTTCAAACTATAAACTATAAAATCCTTTATTTCATTGTTAAAGTTACAGGTTTTAATCTTCTTTTCAGAATAAGCAAATGTGTCTTTTAGTCAGCTGATTTTGGATTAACACCACCAATCAATAAATCTCATCATGTTTCCGCCACCTGCTTTCATCTCACTTTTACATCCGTCTCAAGGTCCAAAGCACAATAATAGAAATCTGTATATTTTGGGCAAATAATGAACATGCCTTTTTTTTAGCCATAACTGAATGTCAAGCAATAATGTAAATGTTGTATATTTATCTTTGTGTATAGTTTGAATATATGGCATGTTGATGCAGATTCTAATTTATAAGATTTAATTTGGAGGTTTTCTTTTGAATCCTGCGTGTAATTGTTTTATTTTTTATTATTTTATCAGTTTTAAAGTCATCGCATATGCAGATGATACTCTTTTCTCCCTTCATGTCAATTTATCGGTTTTGGCCATTGTTCTGTAAGTAAGTTTATTGGTTATTCTGTACAGGCCACTTGCTCTGGATGCCTAACTGAGCGTCAGACTTTGTATCCGTTTGATTGATATGCATCATTATGTATAATATCTGGTTTGATATATATGTGCTGCTCTCCTCTAGGTTATATAGTTTAGTTGCAGAGAGAGCAGCATTTTTTTTTTTTTTGTGCTTTTAATATGCGTATGGTGCTAGGTTACCTTTTGTTAGCAGGGTCTTGATTTTAAACAACTATGCCACATTCTATGTTTCTTCACAGGGTAACATAATAAAAGGGAAAATTCAGTTTTTAAAACAACCTGGCAGTCACAAACGTTTTCAGCATATTTACGGTTATATGTTAACAATCTTTAAGCTTCAAAAGTACAACCATGATCTTATTCTCTCTGCTGACCAAAATATTAATGATGTAATTTGGTTGGAAGAACTACAGACTGACAGTAAAACCCATAGACTGTATAAAAGAAGCAGACGTAACATCCGTGACGTCACCCATTGGTTTGTGGACTGCTGCTCGGAAGCCAATAGTTTCTAATCTAGGCAGCGCCATCTTGAAAATTTCAGGTGCATGCTGGGAAAAATAAAAACACGGATTCTACTTATATGGGCATGAGGCGGAGCCATGGGCGGAGCGGGGAGGTTGCTATGGTTACGAGGGCTGGATCTGGTTGACATTGGTCAATCAACCTGTCAATCAGGACGTAGCCACGCCCTAATGCATACCCTGCTTTATCGTCAAATATAAAATCAGGGAGGCCAAAATGTCCCAAATGAACATCATTACTGCATTGAAGAAGGCTTTAAACTAGCGATTGAGACCATAAACACATTTTGAAAACGTTTACTGAGGTTAGAAATCAAGTGAGAAGTTGGTGAATTCTCCATTGACTTGTATAGAGACGGTCGCCCCCTGGTGGCCTTTTGATAGAATGCAGCTCTAAGTTACTTCCTGGTTGGCCTCATTTCAGAGGACCAGAACTCCCCGCCTGGTTAAAATAGATATGTAAAACTATACATTCCTACACTGTAATATGAATCATTGAGTGCATGCATTAAGTGGGACAAAGATAATCAGGGTTTATAATTGTCATAAATCTAATGTTGGGAGGAGTTAGATCAAACTATAATAACTGTAAAAAATCAAAAACTAAAATTCAGGGTAAATTGGGAGGAAATTGCCTCTCTGGTTAAACTGTCCTCACGTTGTATAATAAGCAGAATTTTCCCTTTAATTTGTAAAAATGTTATTATGATAACGAGCTATCATAGTAAAACAGGAAGTTATTGGCCAGCGTGCGCCTGTATCAGTGTGTCACGCTCAGGCTTCGTTCATTTCTTTGTTTAAACGGATAAAACATGACTTCATTGGTTTTGATACGAAGCAGAGCTGCTGTATCTGAAATGTGTTAAAAAAATAAAAAACTGAAGAAGAAGAAAAAAAAAATGCATTTGTTTGTTTGTTTTTGCTTCTTTCAACGACTCGACTGTACGAAGACATTCATATAGTTGGATATTTGGTATCCATGGAAACTAAAAAAGATCGATTTGGACGACTGAAGACTTATTTCTTGCTTCAGATACATTTTGACCTTCCTGTTGTCCTCGAGTCAAGGAAGGAAAGGAGGGAGGGAGGGAGGGAGGGAGGGAGGAAGGAGTAAGGAAGAAGGAGGGAAGAAAGAAGGAAGGAGGAAGGAAAGGAGGGGGAGAAAGAAGGAAGGAAGGAGGGCGGGAGGGAGGGAGGAAGGAAGGAAAGGAGGAAGGAGGGAGGGAGGGAGGGGGACGGAGGGGGGGGGGGGGAAGGAGGGAAGGAAGAAGGAAGGAATGAAAGGAGGGAGGAAAGAAAGAGAGAAGGACGTAAGGAAGGAAGGAAGGAAGGAAGGAAGAAAGGAAGAGAGAAAAGAAGGAACAAGTCAAAACAGACGGGGGTCAATTTGACCTGGGAGGAAGACACAGAGGGAGGGAGGAAAGAAGGAAGGAAGGACAGAGGAAAGAAGGAAGGGAGGAAGGAAGATAGTGGGAGGGAGAGAGGGAGGAACGAAAGAGAGAAGGAAGGACAGACAGACGGACGGACGGAAGGACGGAAGGGAGGAAAGAAGGAACAAGTCAAAACAGACAGGGTCAATGTGACCTGCGAGGACGACAGGAAGTTTAATCATGTTTTTCAGGAGAGACCCCGAGGAAGACCCAGGACACGCTGGAGAGACTCTCGGCTGGCCTGGGAACGCCTCGGGATCCCCCGGGAAGAGCTGGACGAAGTGGCTGGGGAGAGGGAAGTCTGGAGGGAGGAAAGAAGGAAGGAGGAAGGAAAGGAGGGAAGGAAAGGGGGGAGGAAGGAAAGGAGGGAGGAAGGAAGGAGGGAGGAAGGAAAGGAGGGAAGGAAGGTGGAAGGAAAGGAGGAAGGAAAGGAGAAAGGAAAGAACGAAGGAAGAAGGAAAGAAGGAAGGAAAGGAGGAAGGAAAGAAGGAAGGAAAGGAGAGAGGAAGGAGGAAGGAAAGAAGAGGGGAGGAAGGAAAGGAGGGAAGGAAAGGGGGGAGGAAGGAAGGAAGTTTTGCAGTTCCAGTTCCTGTTTTGCAGGAGAGACCCCGAGGAAGACCCAGGACACGCTGGAGAGACTATGTAACCCTAACCCTAACCCTGGGAACGCCTCGGGATCCCCCTGGAAGAGCTGGACGAAGTGGCTGGGGAGAGGGAAGTCTGGGCTTCCTGCTTAGGCTGCTGCCCCCGAGACCCGACCCCGGATAAAGCAGAAGAAGACGGTACGGTACAGTAGTTGTCATAGTTACCTTCATCATTAAACCGTAGAAAAATGCTAAACATGATAAAAAGAACAATAACAGATCTATCTCACTGGACATGACATTAAATACATTCATCACTCAGTCCCCTGGGAGTTTCCTGCATGGCTCTATATCTTCACCTCTTGATGCTGGTTTTATTATTTCAGAGGCAACGTCTTGTTTCTTGTTTCTTGTCATTAAAGTGCTGACAGGAAGTAGTCCCGCTTGTTTTTATGAACACTCAGTGTTCAACACTGCTTTTGTTCTCACTGAATGTTTTCCTCACACAGTCTACAGGGGCTTCTTATCATATAAACCTCATGAGTGGAAATGCATGTGAGGAGGGAAGGATGGAGGAAGGAAAGAAGGAAGGGAGGAAAGGGGGGAGGGATGGAGGAAGGAAAGGAGGAAGGGAGGAAGTAAGGTAGGAGGGAGGGAGGGAGAAAGGAAGGAAGGAAAGGAGGGAGGAAGGCAGGAGGGAAGAAGGAAAGTAAGGAGGGAAGAAGGAAGTAAGGAAAGAAGGAAGGGAGGGAAGAAGGAAGGAAGGGAGGAGGGAAGAAGGAAGGAGGGAAGAAGGAAGGAAGGAAGGAAGGAGGGATGTTTTCCTCACAGTCTACAGGGGCTTCCTATCATATAAACCTCATGAATAGCATGTGATCACATTGTTTAAAAGGAAGTGATTCCCAGTTAATGGAAATAATAACTGGGAGAAACAGAATTGGTTTTAATGGAGTGGTGCCGTTGTGCATGATGACAACAACCAGTTGGAGTCGATGTGAGCAAAGTTTGGACTCTAATTGCTGTTTTTCTCTCCTTCAGATCGGCGTTGGACCAGCATGCTCTTGATATTCCTCCCACTCTCACTACGAGTGGAGCATCCTTGAACGTCTCTGACAGAGTTTTCTTAACCCTCCTGTTGTCCTCGAGTCAAGGAAGGAAAGGAAGGAGGGAGGGAGGGAGGAAGAAGGAAGGAAGGAAAGGAGGAAGGAAGGAAAGAAAAAGGGGGAGGAAGGAAAGGAGGGGGGAGGGAAGGAAAGGAGGGAGAAAGGAAGGAAGGAGGGGGGGAAGAAGGAAGGAGGGAGGAAGGAGGGAGGGAGGAAAGAAGAAGGAAGGAAAGGAGTGAGGGAGGAAGGAAGGAAAGGGGGGAGGAAGGAAGAAGGAAGGAAAGGAGGATGAAGGAAGGAAGGAAAGGAGGGAAGGAAAGGGGGGAGGAAGGAAGAAGGAAGGAAAGGGGGGAGGAAGGAAGAAGGAAGGAAAGGGGGAGGAAGGAAAGGAGGGAGGAAGGAAGAAGGAAGGAAAGGAGGGAAGGAAGGAAGGAGGGAGGAAAGAAAGAGAAGGAGGTAAGGAAGGAAAGGA